>RJWH01000033.1:841784-1044284 GCA_004363575.1 Solenodon paradoxus
ATATATATTTTAACACACTTCAGAATCTTCTGACTTGTTAATAAAACAAATCCTCATAATTTCTAATTCAATTGATAAAGAGTAAAACCGAAGAATTTATATTTCTAACAAATTACCATTGTTTTTGATGCTGATGCTACTGGTACAAATAGCCCATGTTGAAAACTACTGTAACTCTGCTTCTAGATTTCTGCTCAACACTCTCTTTCCATTTCTAAAGCTTTCTGAGTATTTAACATTATAAACAAACAGTAACACAGCAATAACAAAAAATTACCCATGCATTAAATGATATTAGCAAATTTCAAAAATGTTATGTTGTACTTACTATATGATTCAACTATAGTTCAGGAAGAGGCAAAACTAATCCAAGATCTTTATTTGGTCTTTATTTTTTCAGTAAGGGTGAACATTTTTAAGAGTATTTTATTATGGTAACTTTGCTTTACAAATTAAAATAGACTCATATCTGTACATACCCCATATATGCAGCTTCTTCATTTCTCAGACACATTATCAACACACCAAATCACCAAGTGGTGTTCACCTTTGTCCAGTGGACTCCACCACCATTTGCCCACTCCTCCCCTCACCCCCGTCCCATTCCCTATTGGCAACCACAATTCTATTGCAAGTGTCCAAGGGTTGGTTTTGTTTCTTCTGTTCATTTGTTTTGTCTATTCACATTCTACCTATGAGTGAGATCATCTGAAATCTATCTTCTTCTTTTGACTTATTTCACTTAGCATAAGCCCATCTAGATCTATTCATGTTGGTTCAAATGACTGGATTTCATCTCTTCTAAGGGCTGTGTAGTATTCTATTATATATATATATCCATATATGAATATATATATATGAATACATATATATATATATATCACATCTCCTTTATCCATTCATCTGATTTTGGGCGTTTAGTTTCCAGTCATTAACTATTGTGAATAGGGCCACATTGAACATGGGGGTGCATAAAACTGTGATTACTAAGATCAAAGGTGGGTTACTAAGATCAAAGGTGTATAATGTCAAGCCATGCTCAGTGAGGGAGGTACGGTTCACATAGTTTTTATATCTTAGTATAAACCCCACCACTGTTGAATTGCCTACATGCATATCTCTCTTCCAGGGATAAGTGAGTCTCCTCTAGGGTGATAGAACTCTGTTAGGCACTTTCTTATGAAGTAAAATATAGAAAAGAAGTAAAATATCTTATTTATACTATTGTAGTTATTGATCCAGCTGCCTAATTCAGGAGGTTAAAACGATAAACAGAATGTCAACAAGGAAGACAGTATGTTGTCTCAGCAATGTTAACATGGAAGATATTTATTATTGTCTTTTGTTATCTTTTGGAGCTCCCAAGCATACTCAAGTTTTAAAAGTTGGCACTTTTTTTTTCAGTTTTCAAATTTATATAAAGTAAAATGTATATATGTGGAAAGAAATACTACCCTCCCCATGAAATTTCCACTTGCTGCATACATATATGTTAACTTTGGAAAGTTGGAAAGATACACTCATGGCTTATGAGGAATGTATTAGGCAGAAAATGACAAAAGAATAGCTCTTGGCCAACCCTGGATAGTGGCAGAATGTAAATGGATGCCAGAAATGATGACTCCTTTGCTCGAGTTGTTATCTGGAAGAAACATTACATAAAACTTACATTAAAAGAAAGTGTCAACCTCAAGTTTAAAAACCGTGGCTTTAGTTTTCGCCACTAACATCTTGTATATCTTTAGGTACAAATACCATTAAAAAGAGAATAATTACTCCTGATCATTTACCATATAAAGCAACCTGTATTTGATCATAGATGGCAAATACTTTCAAAAAGCAAAATATATTCTCTGAATGTGAATTTTTATTACCTTTTTAACATTAAGCAAGATAATATTATATGAGTAATGATGTTTATATTACAAGCATACAATTAATAGATAAACATTGCAAACAATTTTTAAAAAATACTTTTACAAGTCATGATTCCAAGTTTGATATTTTTCTTGAGTAATTTACCATGGAATAGAGATTTTTAAACATTCATTGAAATGTATGGAGATACCTTGTAGAAAGTGTAGGATGAAACAATTATTTTATAAGTGAATATGATGTGTTTATAGCTTAACTTAGTTCTTGGGTTGTTGGAATTTTCTTTTGAGACGGCAACAAATATTTGTGCTATCAATTAAACTTAAAAACTGTAGTTTTTCAGAGAAAGTATTTGGGGAATCTATTTAGTAAAGTTGAGTCTTTTGAAAGATGTTGCTGTCATCAGTATGGGCCATTTGGTTCACCTTCTAATTCCCAGGACCATGTAGAAAGCAAAAGGTCTCTGCCCGAGGCAGTCCCTCCAAATGCTAGAACCAAATCAGTAGAATGGATAGGATACATATAAATGTTTTGTCACCTTCTCAGTACCAGAGAGCTCAAATTGCTGAACATTTCATTCCATTCGTGGCTGAGAAACCAGTGTTCCTTATTATAAAAGGTTTAGGGATGGCATACTGTGTAATAGCTTAGATGAGTGAAAACAAATTTAAATATAAGCAATACACTAGCTTATGCTTTGCATGTTGTAAATACTCTTGGAAACAGTATGGGGCCTTATTAAGTTTGAACCTCAGGTCTTTCAGCTTCCCTGAGAAAAGAGAACAAATGGTAAATGCATGAGAAAATAAGTAACTAACCTCTGTGATTTCCCACTTCAGCTCAAGCCCAGATATTTTGTCAGTTGTTAATTACAGTCATATTTCTCTAAAGTATTTTTTTAAGAAGGGGAATTTTTTTTTAAAAAAGGGAAGAGAAGCATTTCATGGAGAAAGTCTGAACCACACAGTGTAGATTCACATTTATTTTCTCAGAGAAACTTGTTGGGATGAAGACATTTGGCAAGTCTGTCTACTGGAAAAGAGGGAGGTGGGTGTTGAGTTAGAGTAGGTGAAAATGGAAATCATCAGGGACAAGTTAAGAGGCAGAGCTTGATCCAAATTCAAGGGAGAAAATGGCAAGAATTCTAACTTGAAAGTAGAGGAGGTCTCAGGGGAAAGATGAGAGGAAAGCATGGTGGGATCCGAGAATGTTCATTCAGCAAAAATACCCTGCTAAACTGCATTCAATGCTCTCTTCTGTCTTTTTCCAGATACACCCTTGAACATCACAGTATTGTTTCCTTATGCCTTTACCGTTACGGGTTTTTTTTGCTGTACCTCATATGTCTAACTGTGTTCTGGCTTAAAAATAAAAGAGAAAAGTAGCATGTTTACATGAGGAGGAATTAAGACTATCGTAAAATAAAGGAACCAATTTAAGATCACATCATTATATTTACTAGTGGGATTTGCATTTAGGACAATTTTCTAACATCACATTCTGAATTATTTCTAGAATTTTTGCATTGATGTAATCAAAGAGTTCACTGAGTGCAGTCTTCCATCATCTGATCCACCTTGCCTGGGAGGCTCAACTCCTCAATTAGCATTGTATTTACCACATCAGCTTTATTCTGATGGTTTCTTTCAGAATGAGTGGTAGTTCCTATTACCAATAGTAAACAGATTGTTTTGTTGATCATGAAACCCTGGGCTTCTCTGAAATGACTCAAAATGTCAGTTACTGTTTTGATTGTTTTCTTTTTTTTTTATACAGATACTTGTTGACAGGAAGCTCTGTGGCCACCATTCATTGCATTTCAGTAATCAAACAGCCACAAACCGTCACTGTCACTGTCACTTTCATTTCCTATCATCATTCATTTTCTTTAGCTGCTCCTGTTTTATCCTTGGCTCTGGATGTTCCATGCCTTTGTGTATCAGGTGCTGGAAAAAGAGGAGAGGTGGGACAGCAAAGGCTTGAAACCCACCTTCTGGTTTTCAGTTTATGTCACTCACTTACAGTTTTAGAAACTTTTTTGTTTTTGTTTTTGTTTTGTGTCTAGGATCAGATGGAAAACCTTGCCTTATTACTGTGGGATTTTCTTAATCCTCCACAGTGGTTAAAGACTATCCCTCGCTTGACTTTGTTGTAGCTTGTTCGGGAGTGAATCACGGCAGGCCTAGCTGCTTCTATCAGCAGCTACTGGAGAAAAATTTGTGATGGTAAGAATTGGATTTAGTTGTCCTTCACAAGGACCTTTCTACCAGCTGTTTCTATATAAATGTATGTCTCTATAGCTTGGAAGACTATCAGGAAACAGGTGTTTTTCTATTAATAGCCAAGATGTATCAAAGGAAGGAGAAGGTACAGCAGTATGTGAAAATCAGGTGCTCCATGGTTGAATACTTTGTACACAATAACTAATCACTCCAAGCTTATATCTATTTATAATAAAGTCTATAATTATAAGCCAGGTGGCTGTGGTTTGAAGATTGTGCGGTTTTTAAACAGGTTACTTGACTCACCATTACAACTTTAGAGGAGACAGGGCCACCTGGGGAGTGGATGGTCTTAAATGGGCCACCCCTCGAGCTCTTCCTGTGCTGTCTGCTAAAGCTACACTCAGAGATGTTGTAATCTACAATATCCCTCTCCGTTTGCAAATATAATGACCATAAACCTTTACACGAGTTTCCATGGGCTTCAAGTCCCGAAGTTCTGCTATGCTCCTCCTGCTGAATCTTGAGTTGACAGAGACTGGAGTTTGCTGAAGAAATATTTTGAAACACAAAATGTCATCCTATTAGATGATTCCGTGGCTATAGCTCTTTCTGTTTTTCCTTACCATTTAATTCAGAATTCATAAGGGATGATTTGAATAGTGGTGTATTAGCACATTATGAAAATGAAGCTATTAGTGATATTCACATTTCTTGAGCATCTCTTATAACTAGTGACGGGGTAAGGATTTGTGGGAAATAGAAGTATAGGAGATGGTTTCTGTACTGGGATTTTCTTAATTGGGTAGATAAAATATGATAAAAAGGTAAAAAGCAGTTTAGATTAAATGTTCTACCTCTGGCATAGACGATATTTGCTACAGTTTGTAAAACATGGGTGATTACTCTGCATAGATATTGCTTATAAAGTTTCCAGAGGAAGGTGGGACTAGAATCATCGGTAGGAATTAAATAAATAAAATAAAAGGACAGAAAAGACTATTTGTATATACTTTAGTTCTTTATTATTGTACAAAAAATCACCATAAATTTGGCCACTTAAAATACCACCTATATATTAGCTTCCAGTTCTGTAGGGCAGGCATCCAACATAGCTTGAGTGAGACTTCTGTGTCCCATGACTCCAGGACTGTAAGCAGAATATTATTTAGGCAACATTAAAATTTGTAGGTTGGGTCTTATTCCAAAGTCATGTGCTCGTTGACAGAATTCAAATCTTTGCAGTTATAGGATTTGAGTACCCACCAATTTTTTTTTTTTTTTTTTTTTTTTGTATTTTTACACGGAAAGATATAGATAGAGATGAAGATAAACAGGCAGGCAGTCAGGGAGGAAGAAAGAGGAGGAAGAACCATTTTATTTATTTTTATTTAGTTGTACATCTTGGTTGTTCTTCAGGTACCCAGAGGTAAATCTAGGTTCTTGGGATGAACATGGACTGTGCTTAGGCCAGAGAAAGTTGACCAAACCACTGCTCCACCAGGGCATGCTGATACCTACATTTTTGCCAAAAGCAATGTAGAAACCACTCTCATTTGCTAGAGATCTTTCTCATATCTACTCCTTGTAGCCTCATCCATAGATTCACTTATCTCACAGCAGCTTCCCTCTTCAAGGTCAACAAAAGAATGTCTGCTTCTTCAAGTCTTCCTCTTCAAGGAAAAGCCTGGTCTTTCTTTGAAAGACAAACCTGACTAAACTTGGTCCATCCAAGTTAATCTCACTTGATTAGCTCAAAATTATATTAGTCAACCAAAGCATTATGTGGAGTAAAATTTAGTCATGTTCAGAAATCCTACCCACATTCAATGGAGTGAAATCACACAGGCTTGTAGCCATAGAGGTGAAAGTCTCTGGGAGCATTTTAGAATTGTACCTACCATAGTGAGAGAAATAACATGACATGAGGTGATTTTAGCATGCAGTGTTTAGACATAATCAGCCTTACTGCAGAAATAAATTGTGAAATCATTTCAGAAAAATATTTAGAAAACCCCAAACAACAACAAAAACAGGGGCAATAAATGTCTATGTGTTTATGCCATTCAGTGTATTAAATGAAGGTGAGGCATCACCATCTAATGGGCTTAATAATCTTAAAACAATTTGTCAACTCTATCTAATCTCATTGACAATGATTTAGAGCAGAATTAGCAAATTATGGTCCAAAGTCTATTTTTGTATACTATTATAGCTGATAATTGTTTGTTACATTGTTAAAAGATTGCATAAATAAAATAAGGAGAAAAAAAGAAGAGAAATCAGGAGAAAGAGAAGTTAGTAGAAGAGTCATATATGGCCCTCAGAGTCTAAAGTATTTATTATATGTCTTTTCACAGAATAGATCACTGCATCCTGACTCAACTCTTGTGAATAAAAAATGAAAGCAATCTTCAGTTGGAAATTTTCAACATAAGTGTGAAAATTAGCATATCAAAATTTACATTTGAAAAGTGAAAACTCCTGGAAAAAGGGATGAGGATTGTCTCTTGGTTACTGCAAATAATGATGCAAAGAATATGGGAGTGACCATATCTCTAGCATATATCTTCAAAATCTTCTGATTTTATTTCTTTTGCATCTTTAATCAGAATTGGGACTGCTAGATTACATAGCAATTTTATTTTTAACAATGCGAGGGACTGTGATATTGTGTTCCATAGTAGCTAACCATTTTGCTTTCTCATTAACAGTGTGTAAGCATTGTGACTTCTCCATATTGTACCCAACACTTATCATTTGCTTTTGATAGTCATCCTAACATGTATAAGGTAATACTTGTAGTTTGGATTTGCATTTACCTTATAATTAGCAATGCTGAAGATACTTTCAAATACCTGTTGGTCATTTGTATGCATTATTTGGAGAAGTTTTATTCAAGGTTTTGACCCATATTTTGATTGAATAATAATTATTATTATTGTTGTCGTTATTATATTGTTTTTCTATGGAAGAGAGGTTTTTTTATTTTTATTTTTTCCTCTTTGACTGTTTCATGCTTTGAATTTTGTTTGAAGCCAGACATTTTATATAGCACTATGGAACTTAAGTAGTAGATTGTATGCCTGAAAAAGGACATGCCTCCTTTCTGCTCCGCCTGGGGATGGGTGGAGGAGGTGAGTTAATCTAATTAGAAGTGGAGCCCAGTTTGAACTTTGTAGTTACCCTCAGGGCACCAAAGTCTTCAAAATACTCCAGAAATATGCTGCATTTATGGTGGAGGCTGGCATGTTATTATTTTTGTTTCCAATATCTACTCCAGCATGTTTTTTATTAGCTCTTTGCTCTGAATATGAGAGGGTCTCTCTGTGCAAGTTGCTTGTTAGAACACAAGTTGGTCATGGAGTATGTGAGAACATTATTTGCTATTCTGATTAAGGCTCAGTATTAAACAGGTATTATCTGGTTGTATCTTACGGGTACTGCCTATTCAGCATTTCTTCTCTTCCCTAAAGCTGTAGTGCTAAACCCAGTATGTGTTTTGCCTCATTTCCCTAATTTCCTTAAATTTTTGTAAGTGCCCAAAGAATAGCAGTGTTATTGCTCTTCCTCCCATAGATGAAGACATTTGTTCCATAAAGAATATGGGGAGAAGCCTTCCAATGGAGTTTGCTTCCCTTTCATTGTGCCTGTTATTTTTTTTTTTCCCAAATCTGCACCATCAGAAGAATGTTCTCTGTTTGTTCCCAGTATTTTCTGTGTGCATTTATTAGGGTTCATGGAGGGAAAACTTTCATGAAGGTGCAGACTTGAGGGTCCAAGGAACTCCACTCTCTGGTGCACTGTGAGTCTCCACCAACTCAAAAGTCATCCTGGTTGAGCTCACCTTTCTGGGCCCCAACTATGTCCTTCCCAGATACAACTGCACTTGTCTTATCTCTTTCAGCAGGCCCTTCTGTCTCAAATTGTATACCCACTGGATACTTAAAAAACTCCATGTTCACTGGGTTTAAGAAAATAATGTGTTTGCTCTTTGCATAGATTTTATTGCTATAAGATTCTATAAGGTGAACTTTCTAGTACTCTGTATTCTTAAGCAGAAACTATACCTATTTCCATATTCTTTGAAATGGAGTTGTACTTACATAGATTACATTTAGTGGGTTCAAGTCGCTACTTATATTATCGCTACTTATGTTCTATTTTCCAAAATGTATTTATTATCTTATTTCCCCCCAGAAGAATTCTATCAGTTCTTTAGAAAATAACATTTTTATATCAGAGATTAGAAAATATTGCCAAAGAAGTGTATCTAGTATAGCAGAGCAATTTAAGAATAATGCAGGAATAATAATCTGTTTTTTTTTTTAATGTTTCTTTTTTTCACAGCCATGATTTAATTTCTTCTTTTCACGGAGTGGGGGGCCTTATTTGCTCTCCAACCACTGTGAGTAAGGGCATAACTGATTGCCATTCAGTTCAGATCTCTGATACCTTCAGAATATAAACAAATTTCCTATTTGTCTATTTGTATAAAATAATTATTTAGGAACATTTATTAATATTTAGTCAAACTTCTGTTCTCTTGGTAAGATTAAGGTTTTTATTGCATGGAACTGGATTGAAAGTCCAGAAAACTTTTTATAAAATGCATATGAAAGTGACAGTTTTCATTTACCTTCTCGTTTGAGATAGCAATTTAGTTGTAACAAGGGCATAAAGAACCTTAAAATAGTAAGTAATAAAAAATTGCTTAAATATGCAAGTTGTGCTATGCCTTTTCTGTTATAATTTAAACCTCTCCAAATTTATTTCCTTTGTTTGGAAGCTCACTGATGTCATAAATATACCTTCTAATAATAAAATATATATTATACAAGTTGTGATTTTTGTAAATATTCAGTGGCTTAGCTGAAGTGAGCATGCTTTGACCGCGATAAAGGCAAACTCGAATTATCTGAAATTTCTGATTTTTTTTCTAAATTATGTATGAGGAGAAATTATAGCTTTTAGGTTTACTCTCTGCATTGTAAAGTTTGCTTTCGTGCCTTTTTTGCTCTAAAATCTCACAAGTTGCAGATCCCTCCTGAGAGCTGACACAACATGGTACAAGAACTAGATGGATTGGCAGTAAATTTGTAGGTATTTTTTTTCTTTTTAATAAAGTCTTTGTATGGCTTGTAAATGCCTTAGGCAACTTTTTTTTCTTCCTCACCCTTGTCATAAGGCCAGGTTATGAACAAAAAAGAACAAATATTCCTTATAAGAATAGTTCATGTCTGAATCAAGTAGTGTATTTCAAGTAGCCTTTTTGTTTGAAAAAGACAAAAACCTTTTTCTGTGTGTGTTTCTAGATATCTTATGTTAAAGGAAAATAAAGACCTTTAATATATTCTCTTGAAGTTTATAAGCTGAAGAATATTATAAAACATGGGAAATTCAGTCACAGAATCTGGAGCAAAGTTCATTGACGATGCCCTGGACTTGATTATTCGAGCCTCTTTTATGAGTCTGAGAAGGCAGAGTACCAATTCAACAATAAGGGTATATGCTAATATTGGTATCATGATGCCTCTTCTCAAAGCACCACTTTACGGAGGTAACACTGTCTTACTATCTCCTGTCTTTGGAAGTAGTTTGTGATTTTATTCATAGTCATAGTTACTTTGGAATATTGACTTGTCCTCTTCTTCCAAATACTAACCTAGAGAGGTGGTTCATTCTTGGTAAACCTAAGGAGTTAGCTGCTAAATGTTCTCTTGATCATTTTGATGTCTAGGTTACAGAACTTTATGATCTCTGACTAACAAGCAGCCATCTCTACATTCTAATCCACCACAGTGTGGGGCTACTCATTGACCTTATAAAATAAATGGATTATAATTAAAATCAGGCATTTTAATTGTGTGTGTGTGTGTGTGTGTGTGTGTGTGCTCGATTTTACTCATTGTGAATCTGAGGCTAAGACTTAAGTTTTACTCAGGAATTAAGAGTTCAAAATTTTCGGAGTAGGTAAGTGCAATCTCCCAGTCATACAAAATAAACTGAACAGTCTCAATTTCTAGGTGCACATCATATCCACGAGTGTTGGTATAACTCAAGTTCAGTGGTAATTTTCCTGAAAGGAGCAAGTGGCTATTAGGAGAAGCCAGGATTTAGTACATCTATGGTTTGTTTAATGATTTATCTGTAGCTAAACCAGAAGTAAAAACAAAACAAAACAACCACAGGCTTGTAAGTCAGGCAGATCACATAAACGAGTGAGGCTGGCTGAGGGACTAGAACTGGCAGGAGACTACTTGCTGTGCCTGATGGGACAGCTAGCTGTTCTCCAGCACCAGCTGACCTGCTCGCTGAAACGCGAGCTCAGTTACATCAAAGTTGCCATTGTTTCAGCAAAAGCCAGCAATACAGATTTTTAAAAATCAGATAACACTTCATATAAAAATGTAGGAACTCAATTAATAATTATTAATATAATTTGTGATTAGAAAAACTAGAATGTCAAGATTAGACTTACTTTTCAGTTACCAGTCTGTAAACATTGTACAAGGCTCCGTGTGCTGTGAGTACAGAGAATATAAGTTTTCTTTCCAGTTTACAGTGGTAGGCCCTGCATAGTTATGGTATGAATGAATGGTTTTAATGGTTTACTAGCATCCCATCTCTCTTAATCATATGAATTAAACACGAATTAAAAATGAGATCCATACAATGCTGGAAAATAATAATACACGGGTAAATTCACTGATGTTACAAGATTCTTAAAGTTAGTACTGGAGTTCTTACATAAAGTTAAAAAGGAGGGGTTGACCTATAATTAAAGCATTTAGCCCGTAGTGTTGTTATAGTCTTATTTCATTTGGCTTTAAGACATGCGGGACTTATCTTTAAATCAGAAAGGTTGATACACATTTTCAGATTTCAAGATTTTCATCAAAATGACATCACTTGGTCCACATACTACATAGCAGTTACTGCTGGACCTGGGATGTGACTTCCCACTCAGACATGTATTTTTCAATTAGACATGAAACCTATGTTTCTGTCACACTGAAGCTCTGTACCACTTGCTATTTGTGTGACCATTTTTCTGATAGTAGAGAATTATGTCTCTGTGATTATTTCTGTGTCAAAGAGAAATGAAAACTTACATTTGCAGAAAATTCTATAACACACATGTTCATAGCAGCTTACTTTATAATAGCAAAATCTGTGAAGAGTCCAGATGTCTTTCACTGAATGAATGGTTAAATGAATTGTGGTGCATTCACGTTTCAGTAGGAAACTCAGCAACAAAAAGGAATGAACTTTTGATAAACACAGCAACTTATGTGAATTTCAAAGAATGTATACAAAGTCAATGTATGTGACCACAAGGTTACGTACTGCAAGCTTCCATCTGTGTAAAATTCCTGAAATCACAAAACCATAGAGATAGAGAACAGATAATTGTTTGTCCATAGTTAGAGATGAAGAGGAGAAGGTGGGGTATAAGTCTGAGGTGAGTGTGACTATAAAAAGGTGACAGGAGAGATCCCTAGGATAATGGAAGAGTTTTAATTCTTAAATGTGGTGGTAGATACATAAACCCACTCGTAATAAAAATTGCCTAGAACCACATTTACGTTACACACACATAGGAGTACATGTCAACTGGGAAATTGTGAACAAGATGAGAGGAGTTTAGAGGGGCCTTACGCAGTTAGAGTCAGAAGCAAGGAATGAGGAAGCGTGTAGATGACAAAATCTGAGGCCTGCCTATTACTAAAGTAGGCCCACCCCTCAAAATAAACACCCTGAGTCAAGGAGAGAGTAGCTGCCCCACAGAGTTAAAACAGCCAATCTAAAGTACAGTTCCGGAATACCTTATTAGCATAAAAAGGGACCAATGGGATTTCTGAATGTATCATTAGCATACTAGGTTTAGGATTAATGCAATCAGAAGCCCACACAAAACTTCAGACAAAGATAAAAGCCCCTGGACCTCAAGCCATAGCAGCAACCTTCTCTTAGGACCTGTCCTGCACATGTGGAGTCTATACTTTTTCCAGTAAACTTTGCTCTGCTTTCGCTTTCCTCTTTGGTCTGCAAGTTCATTCTTTGAATGTGGTGAGACACGACCCCAGGGCACCAAGCTACAATCTTGGTATCAAAGAATGATAGATTATTACAATTTCCAGTTTGTGATATTTATACTATACTTTTGCAAGATGCCATCAGGGGAAAATTAAATTATACACAGGATCTCTCTGATATAACATATATATGCATATATATAATATATATAATAGGTATATGATATAATATATATACATATATATGCATATGTATCAACAAATACTTCAACTTTTTTTAATTTAAAAAGCAGGAAAAAGAACCGTTGTAGAAGGGTTGTACAATTAGCCCATAATATGCCCACTGTACCCACACTTGTCACTTATCCTCCCTTCTAGGATGAACGTGTAGCTCCTGATTTACAGAGACAGTCCTGCACCCAGGACAGATCCCTTCAAATAGGGCGCTGTGGGTTTGAAGCTGGAAGCAGAAAAGCATTGAAAGAGGCACAACACAGTGGTCAAAATTGAACAGGAAAAAAGGGACCTTGGAATGTTTCCAGAGAGGGATGTCTTTGATGTTACTTAATAACAGAAGTCAGCACCACCAGAGCACAGTAAGAATACTTCTAACTGTTGTTATCTTTGCAACTGTGTTTCTTCTCAAAGAAAAAGCCACACACTTTTCTGCTGACTCTTCTATAGCCTGTGCCCTGTGAGAATAACTTGCAGGATAAAATCTAGTTTGACCTCACAAAGTTACATCGCACTAGAGCATATTACTTAAGTATCCTACCATCAACTCAAATGCAAAAACTTTGTAGATAGCAAATACAGTAATATAGGCAGTTGTCCAAAAAACAAAAGATGGTTACAGAGAAGTTATAAATCTTGTCAAGGATTCCTTGTTTGATCTGTGGTCTTAATGTGTTAAAATATCAGGAATATGCATTCATTAAAATGTTATTTAAGCAGATTTAAGAAAAATGACTTTATTTTTAAAAACTTGAACAAATGCAACATTAAAACCTGGACCAGGCTCTCTTTGTCGCTCCCTTTGCCTACTGATTCAAGAGGAAGAGCCAGGTAAGTCTGGAATGTGAGATGCTCACAGTGCCTCCATGCGTCAGCCAGGTATAGACTTCCAAAGTCTCTGCATTTGAAAGGCTTGACTCCAGAGCTCTGGGGGAGGGAGACATCTCTATTTGTTTATAGTCTTTAGCTCTAATTACATAATTACATTGGAAGAGGGTACTGAATTCTGAAGAAAAGCAACAAAGCAAACAAGGTAAAATTGTAACAGGTCAGTTCAGCTATTATCTCTTTATCCCTTAGTGAGTGTGTTTTGTGCCCTGGTGTGCGTCCATGCGTCCATGCATTCCTGTGTCCACATGGCAGAGCATGGTTGTAACAGATAAAGGCTGTCAGGGGCGCATGCAGGGCTATCGTTTTACCTTTAGTGCTCTGTGGCACTCTGATTATCTCATTGAAATAGGAAGGTAAAAGGGATGTTGTAGAAACAGAGAGCCTCTTGGCAGGTAATAGAGCAGACCTAATTAGCCTCAAGTACCTGTAATCCTAGGAGATGTACCTTGAGATAAAAGCTAGGGAAAGTCCCTCAGGTATGACTAATAGGTCCCCAGCCAGGTTGGCTCTGGATCAGGTGTAGTATGTCAGATGTGCTGAATGCACCCTATTGATCCAGGAGAGCCTGCACTTTCTGCCACAAATTGAATTCAAATTGCTTATAAGGGGAAGGCATCTGGTCCTACCTGGTTCATATTTCAAAACAATTTTTCTTCAATCTTAGTTTGGTGGTAGGTCGTTTAGCCTTTTAAAAAAACTGCCCTCTTAAATCTCATATATGATGTTCTTCAAAACTAATTTATAAATTCTATGGCCAACAGTCTCATAGACACATTTTATGTTTTAGAAAAATGTAGAAGAGTTTACCTAACAATTGTGGCCCCTGACAGCTATGTGATACTTTATGACAGGAAATTGTGTTAGTTACTTAAAAGAAAATATGAGTATTTTCTTCTGTTTGTCAAGCCTAAGAACTTAAATAATTGGAAATGCAGAAGAAAAGCAGGACTTTAAGCTGAATGTAATATAAACTAGTGTTTTCAAAATTTAGCAGTAGAAATCTTTCATTCATATAAAATGTTATGACATAGCCTCCTTCCCCAAGTCCTGCCCACTCTGCTCCCTGTACACAAAATAAGAGCTAATAATATCCGGGTTCCCTGAATGAAGCCAGGGTAGAGAACTATGCCCACTTCTCTTCTTTGAGAAGATAAGAAACTCTAAAATCACTGAACTGAACAAAGTTCAGTCCTTGGATGTGGTCATATCTAAATTATTTCAGAAGAAGAATATAGTCTGTTTTGAAACTTAACTGCTGATTGAAAACCCATCATCCTCTCTTGTTGATCAGTTAAGTAGCTAAAGATTTCAGAAAATTTATTCTAAGCATTATGGATTTTTATTCTGATCAGATATTTGGGGAACATCTTATTTATTCCACAGAATCATTGAGCATCTGTTACACACCAGGAACAGTCTATACATTTCATAGCATTTATCAGTCATAAACCTGGGGTTGAAAAGTTGGTAAGTTAACTAGTAGTGTGCTGGAGCTGACACATACCAGCACATGCAAGCTGTTTGTGGCTATCTCGTCCCAGTTCTCAGTTAGTGACATCATGTCGGTAAATGGAAATAAGCCTTGAGTGAGTGTACCCATACCATATAAATTGAAAGAAAAAACATAAAACAAAACACTGTATATCTGCACCCCAAACCAAAGAACTGGTTCAAAATATTTACCAGCATACCTCCAAAAATAACCTCCTGAGACAATTTTCTATTGGTTCAACTTTTTTTTGGTTTTAAAAAGTGTGCTAATTTTCTCAAGAATCTTTCATTAATAGTCCTATTACATATGTTGCCTGTGTAAATACAATGATTCTTTCCCTTCTAAGAAACTGGTCTACACAGTGACCTATTTTATTGCGAGCCAGTGTGATCAGAAGCAGAAACAGCCTCTCTTGATTGAAAATTTGGGTAAAACACTTTGTGATGTACACTTTAAAAGAGGCTAGTTCTATAGTTAGGAATTCTTCTGTTCTTTGCAGAAAATAATTGTAATATTAAATGAAGGTAGCAGTGATTTGCTGAAGCATAAATAAATTCTGATAAAATTTTACAATGTATAAAAGTAAGGCAAATTTTAAAACAAATAGTATGTAGATGTACTACATATTATCCAACTTATATGTGAAACCTACAAATAAAATAAATTGAACAGATACCAATCTGAAGGGGCTAAACTCATGACTTCATCTAACTACACCTTTAACTTAGTAACTCAGAGTAAACCATAAATTCATGGGATCGTTTCTATGTGATCAAAAAAGTGCATGTGTTTCCCAGTTCACTCTCAGGATTTAGAGGAAATATTTGAACTAAGCTATAGGAGAGAATGATAATAAGTCAGAGAATTTCTCTAATTCTTGACATTTAATGCCATGCTACTTTATCTTACTTAGTGAAGGTCTGCCATTAAATTAACAATGTTTTGATGATGAGAACTTGAAAGATTGTGAGGTTTATTACTGTAATACAGCTCTCAGGGCTAAAAATTGGGTTAGGTTTGTGTGAAGGGATAAGATACCAAGTAGACAGCTGCCTTTTTCTCACTCATTTCACTCTATTACTGGTTAACTTAGTGGAAAAATGTAAATTTTCCAGGGATTTTAGGTTGAAGGTATCTCAGCCAACGTAGATGTGTGCTTGACTTGAGGTCTAATTTAACTCCTGTGTAGTATTGATCGACAAAGACCACCAGGGACACTTACAATCTTCCTTTGCCAAAGGTAGACAATGGTATAAAAGCAAAGTGTAATAAATGCCTCTGTCCAGTCCCATGTCGATATCCAACTGCCTTTTTGTATGTGTGTGTGTATGTGTGTGTATGTGTGCGTGTGTGCCATTTTGAGTGCATCAGTATTTCACGTTTATTGTACTGTGATGAAACACCTTTCAAAATGGCCAGAGGGACACTCAGCAGTAAGCATTTAGGCAGTACAAATTGGAGTGAACAGGAGGACAGTTAACAGGGAATATTTCTGAGGTCAAAGTAGTCTGAGTTGGAGCTGAATCAGCTAAATGTAGAGTTAAGAGCTACAGTACCTGCCGCAAAGTAAATATAGATTACCTTCTTGATGACAAATTGATCTACTGGACAGGGATCTTTCAAAAAAAGAGGCAAGTACAAAAAATTAAGTAATTTGCACTGTCCCATTTTTTAACCCTTTATTATATAACCATTCCATTTTCCTGTATCTGTCCAGTTCACATCATGTCCATTTAAAATAATCTATTGAACAAGAAAATACCTATGTGGAACTCAAAATTACAACTTTAGCATGAGCAGTATTATAAGACAAATGAATCCCTCATTTAGCTTATAATTTTATGCGTTCACACATTAATATCATTTCTGTATCTGTATCTGAAGAGCACAGCAAATACAGAGCAACTGTTGGCAATGATCCATCTAGAAAACAGACAGTTAAAGATCAACTTAATTTGCAAGCACCATTTTGAATTAATTCAACAAATATTTTCAAGTTTCTACTATGTGCCTGTTTGTTCTTAGTTTGTTTACGAAATTACTGTCTTCAAAAGATTTCTTTGAGTCTGATTACTTTACCTTTTTGAATGTGACGAAACCAGTAGGAAGGAATAGGGGTAGCTGAGTAATATCTTCATTTATTTATTTAGCAAACATGTATGGAATACATCAAACAAGGATCAGTGACAGATGATGGAATATCAATCTCAAGTCCTTAGTTCCTTTCCTTGATTACTCAGCATTCATTTGGGGGAGATGAGTGATTAAAGAATGCAAAGAGAATCGTAGAAGGTACATGAAGGATCTCAGAAAAGAGATGATTGCCAAGTTACCAAGAGGGCAGTCAGAAATGATCACGGAAGTTTTTCTGAAAGTTATTATAAAATGCTAAAGTAAGACTTGGCAGATTGAAGAAAAGAAAAGGATAGAGGATGGGTAAATAAAAAGAGAATTCAAAGCAAGGAGTAACATATGTAATGGATGAACAGGGCATACTTAGTGACATTGGTAAAAGTTTGATGTGGCTTTATAAAACCAACCCATACTGAAGACCAGTTACTAAGGGTGGTGGAGGAGCCATGGAATCCCTATTGAAAATTGGCAAGGTAGAATTTATATGAGATGATAATAAGTTAATGAGATGATTTTCTGTCCTGAGGAAGATTAAGACCTAATATCAAATTGTGATGTTTGAGATGATTAAAGAAGAAATAAACTGAACTGGACAACTTTCAGATCATTTCTTTTGAAACTATTAGGCATAGAAACATTACACTGCATCTCCAAAAAGAAAAAAAAAAAATATATATGTACATATATATATATAAATTTTAAATATACCTGAACCAAAGAATATAATTTTCATAGTATTCTGAAATATAATTGTGAATTTAACTTATGAAGTCTTGGGTCTCATTTTAGGTGGATTCATTATAAGTGACAATTTTCAGTCACCAATTATCATTGGATATTGAAGATGTCCTACATATAATCAAGTCTATCAAAGGAATTGTAAGAACAGATCAAATAATTCTCTAAGTTTTGCATACCCAAATTCTGAGAATAACTATGAGCATCCAGGAAAGTGCAAAGTTTCCTCTTCAAGTAATATTGATTCAACTAAACACTCACTTGCTAAATGTATTGACAGGCCTCTTATATTTCACAGGCTATACTTAGATGAGAATAACTGCTTTGCTTCAGTAAATTAAAATATCAAGAATTTTCTGATTTTCCTAAAACTGATTTTTCTCCTCAGTTTTAGTCTAAACTTGTTTCTGAATCAACAAGGCATAAATCCAATACATCACTTATAGCGGGTAATCTTTCTCCTGACTGGCTATCGCCACCCAACTCAACAGATAAGTAACATCTGAATGTTTGTTTGTTTGTTTGTTTTAAAGAGGAATGAAGATGAGTATGAAGGCAGGTAGGAAAGAAGAGAAGAGGAGGAAGAACTTTTTTATTTAGTTATTTATTCATTCTGCTTTTTTCCTTGGGTCCTGGGTCAAGAACTCGAGTCCTTGGGCTTTACACAAACTATGTGAGAGCCATAGACTTAATACCTGTGTCATGGGGCACACCCCAAGTGTTTTCTTATAGGACTGTCTTAAGTATTGCTTAGCAGTTCTCCAAAGTGGGGTGAGAAGATAAAGAGGATCACTGAAGTTAGAACAAATTTTTATAGTTTCTTTATGGTCAGAATGCTACAATATGTAATTTTCAATTAACCAAAGCCTAAAGACAATTTGGAATTTTTTCCTGTGGGGAAAGTAATGTTAAATATTTTAATTTATCAAGTCATTAAACACTTAAAATTTTTTATGTCATAAGCTAGTATTTCAACCACATAGATATGTGCAACTAAATAGTGTTTAGATAGATGTTCTCAATAGATAGCAACACATATCAAGATAAATCACATCATTTTATGTAGACTCCTCAAATTTGTAATTATATCGGTATAAATTATTGATCTTTGAAATACTAATTTAAATTCTCTATAATATTAACATTGTGTTGATTTATGAAGAAATGTAAAGACAGTAAATTTTGCATCTGTTCCTTAGAAGGGAGAGGATGAGAGAGAGAGAGAAAGGGGGAGAGAGAGAGAGAGAGAGAGAGAGAGAGAGAGAGAGAGACAGACAGAGAGAGAGAGAGAGAGAGAGAGAGAGAGAGAGAGAGAGAGAAAGAGAGAGAGAGAGAAGATATGTGTGTAGTGGTGGGGGGAGATGCACTGATAATGAAGAGATACAACAGCTCATCCATTTCATGTCATTCAAAGGTATATCAAAAAGTACTTGACTAATTCCAATTACTAAGTAAAATACCAGAAGTGTTGCTACACACTCTAAAAAAAAATCATGTTTTCATGTATGTAATCATATCTGTGAACACATTAGGGGGATAGAGTTATTAGTATATGTTTCCAAGTGTGTTTCATTATATTTCAACTGCAATTTTCTGAACACTAATTTACAGCTGTACTTCAGACTTATTCCTGCTCCACTACAGTAAATGCTGTATATATTTCAGGGCTTCTTTACAAAATTATATATTTGATAACTGAATGACTGCTGATTCAGTAAACATTGCATAGCTAAATTGTATTCACAATGGTGCCGCATGATTTCTACACAGCAGGCTCATGAATGAGGAGAATTTGTATACATTAATATTTTGAAGTCAAATCCAAGAAGTTCCTGTCTTTTTTTTCACATGCTGATAAGAAAAAGCCCCAGAATCCCATGTCATCGTACTGAGAAGAAATGTCCATTTTAGAGGTGAATTGACTGAAATGATGTTAAAGGAAAACACTTACTGAATAACATAAAACCAAGAGCTTGAAAAGGAACAGAGAATAGCTCACAGCCTATTGATTTAACTAGCTTCAACCCAGACCTCTCTGTAGGCATCAAAGGTATAGAGACTCAGAGAAAATGGCTTCTAACAGAAGACATTGGCTGAGATTGCATAAGGCAGTACAATCACCTTACCTTGGAGCATAACATCCTTCACCTTTGGTGCCAGGAATTCTCCTTGCTTTCTACTTTTTTTTCTGCACTCCAGGCACTGGCTAAGGAAAGAACTAATACATGGAAGGCACAGCAGCAGTGCACAAGTCTCTAACATATCCAGGGCATCTGTGTACTCAGATGCAAAGTATTCCAGTTCAATCACTTTTAAAACCTGAATTACAGAGGAGCAGGAGGACTTGAAGTACAGATTCCAAAGTTGTGGGGTGTGTGTATGTGTGTGTGTGAGAGTGTGTGTGTGTTTTCTTTTATCAACATGAAGCTCAGTTAGCAATTGTATCCAACATTGATTTTCTGGCCTGTTTGTAAGCACTACAGGGGTCTTTTTAGCTGTACAACACAGACATATGCTGAACAGCCTTTGATTTTTTTTCTTACAAGTTGGTTTGACAGAACAAGCCATTGCCAGAGTGTGTTACTCCAGTCATTTTATAAGATCCATGTCATCACTTTGTGTTTAAAAATCACCTTTTCCTACTCTCACCTTGTTCACTGATCATCCTAGGGCATTTCATGGCTGTTCCACTCCCAGATCTGAAAAGTTCGGATTTTATTGAGAGTTTGTATCAAAACATTATAGCAGTAAGCAATTCTCCTGGCCAATCTTCCCCGGCCGCTTCTTGGGCATGCTGTGGAACTCTCTTTATTGTGAAGGGATTTATGCACATTCTTCGAGCAGAGAACAAACTCTGCACTGTAAACTTTTCCACAGAAGTCTATGAAACAACTTCTCAAAACCCGCATCTCATTTATTTTCTTCTTTTTTTCCTCCTGGCTTGATGTCAGTCATCAATCGAGTAGGAGACAACTCATTTCATTTCTGTGACACATCATGATGGACCTGTGTTGCAGCCCTGACTTATTTTGAGAACTTCAATTTCTCAAGCTGAAAGCTTGAATGTCCCATGGTTGGAAAAGCTATTGATCCGATGTAGTCAAACGGCTCAAGAGGAACTGATACATTCCTTACAGCACTTTCTTTTTCCCTTGTCTTTCTTGGCTGCTATATAATACAGTCTCTGAGTTTGTTGTCATCCACAAACTTTATTCTGGCCTCTGGAATATGCTCCATTTTTTACATCGTTTTTCCCTGTTAGCTTTGTCCCCATGTAGCATTGATTCATTTCACTTCTGATGAATAGTCCATTAACTTAGGAGTTAATTATTCTGGGTTCCTTTTTACAACATGCTCTAGAAAACCTAGCCACTGAGGTTATTTCCAGTGTGCCTTTCTATTGATTTTAAGAAGAAGGAGTATATAGTATTTCTCTCAAATATAAGATGTTAAATGTAGCAGTAAATGTTTAGACGTTAAGCTGTTATTTAAAATAGTAATTCAAAATCTGCAAACAATGAAATATAAGTGTTAAATAATATATTTTTGGAGGCAACTTTGACTTAAAAAAACAAGGTTGACTGTACAGATTCAGTCTTCATCAAATATGTGATAAAACATCACACCACCACATTTATTATAGCCCTCCAACACTGCCCATTGGACCCTGGCTACCATTCAATCCTACTCTCTACCCCTTTCCCTTCTGGTAAAGAAATGATTTTTAAAAACCTGATTACAAAATTATGGAGGGAATAATTGGTTCTGTATGTCCTCTGGTGGGAGAATATAGCTACACTGTGTCTAGAATTCCGGAGACTTCAACTACCGCAACTAACTTCCGTTCCTTAACTGAGAATTAGCAATGGAGAATACTGTGAATGCTGGCTCTCTACACCGTTTAGCTCTGTCCCCCCACCCCAAAAGAGTTTTCCTTATCCTGTTTCTTATTTTAATTTTCTTCCTTAACTTCATTACAGTGATTAATAAGCGTTAAGTTCTGTGCAAGGCGCTTTCAATTCATCTATGTGTCTAGTCTTCACAAGACTTCTATAAAGTACATTTATTATTCTATATACTGTATATGTGAGGGAATTTATATCCCTTGCTCTAGTTCCATGATTAGTAAGAGCAAAGCAACAATGGAACCAAGTCTATTTTACTTTGGAAAACACTGAGTCCCATAAAATATTACATAGAATTCATCTCAAAAAGAGTATTTAATAACGGGACAACCTATACACATTTGGCCACGTTTCAGGTAACCACAAAGGTAGAATAGGAGCTAAAGATTAGCAAGAATACAAGCTATTAGCTCTTAGCATCCTAGGCTTATTGGGCAACAAGAGCAAAGAAAATAGTTGCTGAAACATAGTGAGAGCTAAGGAAAGGAGGAGAGACATGCAGAACAATCTACATGAGAGAAGAGTTATGGCACAGCCACCTGCTGCACGCATTATTCTCTGTCCCTCTATGGCCTTCTTTGAGATCTGAAATGCTGAACCCCCAATAGACTGTATCACTTAAACTTCTAGTAGTGCTCACCAAGGTGGCTCTCTTTTTCTACCTTCTAGTCCATTGCCAGTGTCCGCTGCTACTGGGGAACTACTTGAAGCAGAGAATAATGAATGGGACAGGTGTCTGTGCAAAAACAAAGTGACCCTAGATAATTCAATTGTTATCTAGAGAGATTTCAGCTTTCAAATGGCAGACTTTCTGCTGTGCTCAATTTCTAGGAAGTTATCCTGAAAAAGACCATGTCCGCATAAAACATCTGACAAACCACCTTAGAAATAATTTCATAAATACTCTTTCCAGTGTTACAGAATTTTTTTTTTCATTTCTTCCTGTAAGTGAACTGGGTAGATATTCTATGGCATATTTTCTTTAATGTTTAAATTGAAATGTCCCCAAAACTAATTTTCATGTTTGAAATATATTAAAAAGCACAAATAATTTTGAACTACAATTCTAAAACTAATTCTTAAATTTAATTCACCTATTAAAATAGGTGCATGGAATTTTTCTTTTGCTATTTCTGTATTTGACAAACTATCTGCCACTTCTTTTCCATTGATCATATATGTATATGTGTATAAATATATGTGTATATACACATATGTATTTCCTTAGTCATGATATCTCTACCTCTACTTATAAACAATAATAAATTTACACAGGATTAAAAAACAGTCACAGAATTACTTTACCTGCCATTCTCAATCCTTCACAATCCCATTTCCAGCCTTCCTTTTCACCCTTACCCCGTAGACGCTTTACTCATCTCCTTCACCATACCTGGGACCTTTCTATACAGAACCTGTAGGATGTTTATTACGTACTTTTGATTATTCTAACTTGAGTGCCAATTCTGAATAATTGGAGATGACTTGCAATTTGTTTTCTTGTAAATGGTCTCCTTATATTTAGTACTGTCCCCCTGCCCCTGTCAAGGTTGTCTTCATAAAATAAAATAAAATAATAAAAAATATGATTATGTTGTCTATTCTTAAATAATTCCCTTGACACTAAAATGGTCACACATTGTAAAACCTCAGCTTATTAACATGGCACACAACTAATCCACAAATTTGACTCCAACCTACTCCTCCAGTTTTATCTTTTCTCTCCCACTGCAAAGTGTCTGCACTGTATGCCCACCCAAAGCCAGGGTGCACACAGCTGTTTTTCTCTGCCTTTATTCATGTGTGCCTGAATGGCTCTTCTTCTGTTTTATCCCTTTGGCAAACATCATCCATTCATCTATGTACCCATCCAATCAACCACCCATCTATTCATCCATCCAATCTTCATCAATTGATTTATTCATCTGATTTTATGGTTAGTATAGCCTCTATGTGGGGTCAGGTAATCTGCTAGGAAACTCAGATTCAGTGGTGAGCAGAAACAGACAACCTTTGGCAGTATGAAGTTTAGTTGACTGATGGAGATAGATATATGCATGAAATAATCTCACAAGTGTAATTACAAAAAAAGATCAATTTTGTTATGAAGAAAACAAACACGGTTCTGTGAGACTGATTAACAACGCAGTCTTCATTTGACTGATGGTGGTAGTGAAGAGAGGTCCTAAAGGAAAATTTCCTCTCAGAAAATGGTGCTTAAACTGAGATATGAGAATGAGGAGATAATTTAGCTAAAATTAGAAGGGGGAAATAAACATTACAAGCAGAGAGAATACATATGCGAAAAACTTCGTGGTAAGGAAAACTCAACATGTTTGGGAGTAGAAAAGAAAGGGGATGATATTTTGTTTTTCTAGAATAGTGATAGCT
This sequence comes from Solenodon paradoxus, assembly GCA_004363575.1. NCBI lineage: Eukaryota > Metazoa > Chordata > Mammalia > Eulipotyphla > Solenodontidae > Solenodon > Solenodon paradoxus. The sequence goes on from RJWH01000033.1 coordinate 865,705, forward strand.
AGAACAGTAGAGTGTGAATTTTAAATAAAGAGTAGAAATAGGCATTAAACCCTTTGAAGCATGGAGCACTCTCCTAAAGACATTTTTGTCTCATTTAAAGACCCATTCGAGAAGGTGAAATGACCTAGGTTATGCTTTATTGATTTGTTTGTGATTAAAAATAGAGAAAGATAAGAATGGAAACAAAATAACCAGTTAGGAGGCTATTTCAGTAGCCCAATTTGAAAAGACAGTCGGTTGAACTTGGACAAGAAAACAAAATAGAGAAAAGTGTGCAGAATTATCAGATAATTGGGAAAAATTGACAGAAGAAGAGGAAGAAAATGGGGGGTAGAAGACAAGTCAGATTTCTGATTTGTGCAAATCATATATCCATTCACTAAAACAAATGTTTATTATTCACATTCAGCTTGAATTTCATTTCCTATGTGACTTTTTTCTTGATTTTCATAAAGAAAATTTAAAATACTCTCCGTGTGTTGTCAGAAAGTTTTATTCGTAGTCCACTACAGAACTTAACATACCTATAGCTTTAAAAAGTTTGTTTTATTATTCTTTGTTTTACTGGTGTCTTATATATATTAAATGTTAATTATTTGCTGATAACTGAATGAATTATTTTATACTTAATGAAAAGCACTCTTTTAGAGTAAGGATATAGACATCAAAATGCTAGATATAGATGGAATCAAAGAGATTGGGTAAAACCTGTTCTTTCAGAATGAAATAATAGAATGCCATTGGTTCTTAAGAATATGCTCAGTTTTAAATATCTCAGAAATATAGTGTAGACTGTGGCATACATCCCACTCCTCTTATATGAATGACCACTCCAGTTTTAGATAATGTGTTTTTTGATATCTCTGCCTGATAGTTAAGATAATTCTTTCTTTTTCCTGAAGTCAGTGATGACTTCCATTAAGGTTGGCAAATTCTCCATACTCATTTTTATGAAGGTAGTCTCTCAAGTATTAATTACTGAACCACAGTAGTTAAACCTACCTATAATTGTTTACAGGTCATTTTAACTGTTGACAAAAAAATAAAGGAGAGTAAAATAAATATTTTTAAGAAGTAAAATGGTCAATGAATTAAATTAATAAGAATGCCAGTATATTTTATTAATTGCAAGTTAATATAATATGACCATTGCAATTAAATTGTGATGTATGTTTGAAATGGCTTAACAAATTACTTTTTGAAAACATATTATGAGTATAACCTGGCAAATTTATTCCAATGTAAATTTAATTCTCCCTGCTTTCTCTTGACCTCTCTTTATCACCCTCACGTTTGGTAGGTCTGAATATCTGAAATTAATGACAAATTAAAACAATTACAAATTTTCTCATATTTGAAGCAACCTATAAATTAGTTCAATTTGTCTTCATGTGTATGTTTGTAGATATAAAATATTTAAAGATGAATTTTCAGTAGTTTGAAAACGTATTTGAAAAGTGAATATGCACATGTGTGCCTGTGTGACTTAGGTGATCAAAAGTACAGTGTTGTCCTCTTTCTCATTTTCTTTTCTCACCAGCAAAAAATTTCTTCTTGACATCTGATATATTCAGAGGAAAGATGTGAGTATAGAAGACAGTATAGCACATAGATGTTTGATAAAAAGAGTAACCGTGTCTTATAGCCTTTTACACAGGCTATTACAATGATAATAATAATGACTGAATATAATTTATAAATATTTGTTACATTCTGACACATGCATGATTTTTAACACCTAAATGTGCATATTAGTTTTATCCTTGTTTAATGTATGAGGTGACTAGGACTTAGGGATTATGTTATCTACTTGATTTACACAATTAGCAAAAGATTGATCATAGATTTGAAATCATCTCTCTGTTCCCAGAATCTGACACCTCTACTGAACATTTCTCTGTTTGTATCTACTCCTCATATACCAACTCAATCATATTAACCCTTTCCTGATTGTTTTGATTTTATTTTCTTACCTGAAGAAAATAATGATCATAAATAATAGTGTAGAGATTATTTTTAGCTTCTCTGCCTAACACTCTACTTTCTATGAATTGCCCTTCAATGGCTTTGTGAACATGATTCCAATGCTCACTCTATGTTCCTGAAATGAGCCCAGGCTTTTTAGACACAGGATTGAGCACCTGTTCCAAGATTAATCCAATCATCTATTCCCAAGCTAACTGGGAGACAAAAACATCAGTGTCCCTCCGATGTACAAATACATTGTGCAAAATTATCATTGTCTTTTCTCTGCTACACGGACTGAAAAGTAGCCAGAGTAGCACATAATGTAAGAGAAGGCTACCTTCAAATAGTGAGTTCTATTAGAATTCCTGCCCCAGGTTTTAGTTTCATACTTTAGACATCTCTAAAAGGGATTTGTTATGTATCACTTATTTACTCGGGCTACATCTAATTAGATATTTAAAACACTAACCCAATGTTCAGTACCTTAAAAACTAAGCATGACTACTGGTCTTGTCTTTGCTTAGCAGAGCTCATTTTTCCTTTATTTATTCAAAACAAAATATGATCACGTGATTACTGTTTGACAGACTGATTACTAAATATTAAGACTATAAATATTTTTAAAAATTCCTGCAAAAATAAATGAACTCCTGTGTATGAAAAATAATCTCTTTCTTTCTCTCTCTCCCTCTCTCCCTCCCTCCCTCCTTCTTTCCCTCCCTCTTAATAAAGAAAAGAGGTATTTTCTGTAAAAATACTATTTTATGAAGTGTGAGGATTTTTTCACATCTCATGCCAGCATTTGAATTTGTGGGGATTAGAGCTTCCTTATCTAATTCAGACCAACATTATCTGGGAAGCAGAGTCATTCTAATTGCTAACTTAGTCGAAATCCCTTCTTTTGAAAAACATGTTAACAGTTAGTGCTCATTTTGGACATATTTATGAAGAAGGTAATTTACAACCTCCACTTTACAGTATTTTTTTCCCCCTCTCTTCTGACCTCAATTGTCTCACTACAAGGCCCTCATGGCTTTCTGTGAATGCCAAGACCTACTCGTTTGACATCTTCAGGAGATGTTTCATGCTCCTAATCTGCCTATGCTCCTTCCAGAAACAAAGAATTGTAGCCCGGACATCATTCAAAGGTCATGATTTACTTGATGAAGTTTAGCTAATCTGATAATCTGTCCCATTGGAATGCATCAGCAGAGATTTTTGTTAACTTTCAATATAATATAAATCAGATGTAGAAATGGCAGTGATTATGGATTTGCAGGCAACTTAGTAATTAAGATATCTTTGAGCAGGTAGAAGTGTGAAGCTCCTTTCAATTATTATCAAAGAATTTAGATATGAACTTAGATAATAAAACTTTTTCAGAAGATAGTTATTTACATTTTGAGTTAATGCATTCCTGATTATGAAAAAGCTGTGTTTTCTATTATGTGAAGAAATAAATCTTTTAGAAACTAGAATTTCTGAAAATACCCAGGATTTACTTTCAGTTCAAACATGGATTTACTCTAGAGTTAAAAAATTTGAAGGAAGTTTTTTTTTAAAGACAGGAGCTTTAAAATTAAAATATTTCTATGTTGACAGTTATGAGATAGATCTAGAAGACAAAATATCACCTACAAATTCCACTAAATGAGAAGTAGAAAGTGTCAGGGAGATATTCCAAATTGCAGGTGTTTCTTTTCAAAAGCATGGTTTGATTAGAAATATAAGAAGTTGAAATTGTTGAGAGCAATAATAATGTATGTGAATATAAAAGATCAGAAGGAAAAATTTACAAGTCTGAAATTACCTCCCATTTGCTTGTATATGTGACAAGATACTACTGAACTTCAAATTGTTCCTTAGACTTTTATTTGAAAAAATTTATAAATTTAAGAAGCCATAGTAAAATTTATTAAGGTTTTAAGATTTCTCCTCTCTAGCTCCTTGTCCTCTAGCAACTATCTATGATGCATTAGCTCCAATCTCTCCATCCTAGTAAACAGAAAATATTTTATCCTTTCTATGCAACAAGTAATCCACTATGATTTCAAATTTGCATTTTTAGAATTGACCTCTCTAAAGATGACTACTTTAAGTACTAGTTTTAATTGGCTTATGTACTACTTTTCAATTGCCTTATGATAATTCATGTATGAAATGACATTCAATTGTTAAATATAATTCCTAGTCAACCATAATTGTTGACTAATTTGCATGTAGCTCACCCAATGTGCAAGATGATGATATTTGTTATTATGCTGTATTTCTTCTTAGAAACATTAAAAAAATATGTTGCCATTGTCCATAAGGGGACTCACTTCCTAACACCTTGATCTTTAGTTTGAGGACCAAATGAGTCAAAGCAAGCACCTACTGAAACTTTACCTTCCTCATGATAGATATATTATCTTATTTCATTTTTCTTATAGGTAGTATTTTAATTTGCAAATGGGCTTGCATTTTTCATTCAATTTGCATTTTAATTTGTATTCATTCTTTTAAAAGTGGGAAGCAAATCAACAACTTCAAGTTCCATTGATGTGATTGACAATATAGCAATATCCTGTTTTTATTTAGTGACCATCTGTTTTCAAATTGTTAAGAATCAGATTAATTGACTTCAGAACATTCCTTAAATGTACATAAGGGGCAAGTCGTCTTTGAGTTTTATTTAGGGAACTGATTATTTTCACTTTCTTGTTCAAGGTGAAAGGGAAATGGAGCAAGACAGAAATGGAGTGCCTCAGACAGAGAATCCAGGGACTGTTGTCAAGCAGAATGCTAAGTATCAGGCATTTATCACTGAGTTGAAAAAAGGAAATGCACTTCATTTAAGATAAAATGGACATTAAGTAATTATTTTTCACATTGAATAGAAAAAAGTGGTAAATATGTTCTTCGATTTACATACTAGCATAATGTCTTATTCTGGGTTTCTATAACAGTACTCAAACTCCTTCCTCTTTTCTCTAGCAACATTATTGCCAGTGATTCTTAAGGCTTAGTCGGTATTTATCATAATTTCCTTTATTCATTTTTAGTTTTGAAACTATTATCATTTAATGAAAGGTGTTTATTGTCCTTATCTTGGTCATTATAGTGTACCATTTGTAAGAAGTCATATTTTGAAGGATTTGTTGAAGAGTGCATGAAATGTTTCTGCATTTTTGTCTTATATCATGAATCTATAATTATCTCAGAATTAAATGATTTAATTTTAAAAGATAAATTTATCAAATACTAACATGCTACATAAGATCACTGATTTTTTTTGCTATTTCTCTCACTCATCTATGTGCATATATAGTATAAATTTACACAGTTGCTGTACTGTCTACAACTTTATAGTTTATCATTTCATTTAACAAGTCAATAAACTATTTTTCACTTTTAGAGATTATAATTATTATTTATGGTTATAAAATCAATTTGATAAGTCATAATTACCCATTTTTGGAGATGGTTAATTTCTAAAGAGTCTATATATGAATGATAACAAAATAAATATTTTTTAAAAAAGTAAAAGACCTAAACCTCCCAAGGAGAGAAGTTAAAAAAGATAGCGGAAATTGACTTTCTAAGATCTGTAAATCTTCTAATTTTCTTTTTTAGCAAACATTTACCAAAAATGTCATTGCTTGTACAATTATTTTTAAATTTAAGAAAATTAAAAGTAATTTGTACATGGAAGTTCATTATACTTTTTTCAGCATTTATATTTCCTTACAATTTCAAATATTAAAAATATTTCAAAAAAAATGTAATTTGCTAGTAAAATGTTTTCCCAATATCCTTAAAAATGCTTTGAAATGCTTCCTGTTAAAGAGATCACCATTAGTCATGCATTAGCCATGTGGCACATTTGCAAAAAAAAAAGCATTAATGGTGAAGGATCTAATCAAATTAGTCATTTGATGGTAATCTTAATGTATTATATATATATTAATTTGCTAAGATTTACAGTTTAAATCTACATAACAAATTTTAAAATGAACATTTAATTACAGAAAAATTAAAGTACTGCTCCCTCTTTGTCACAGACAAGGACCCATTATTTAATATAAGGTACTATATCGAATGAGATCCTTGAATAGAAAGGACATAGGTTAAAAAAACTCAAGCATCTGAATAAATGATGGAATTAAGTTTACTGAAGGAACAGTACATCATAATATTGCATAGGTTTAAGGTGTGAAACATTGTGAATCAACATCTGTATGTACTACACCATGCTCGTCACCACACTTCTAGTTCCTCCTTCCCACACAACTGATCCTTTCTACCCAATTTGTCTATCTTCCCTCTCCCCTTTTTAAAAGCACTTATTTGATTCTGTTGAATAAAAATATATTTTTCTTTGATTTAGTTAATTTTTTTTTTTTTTTTTTTTGGTTTCTGTATATACCACATGAGTGAAAATATTTCATCTTTATCCTTCTGACTTAACTCACTAAGCACAATTCTGTCCAGGTCCATCTATGTCGTTGCATCATCTTTTTGGTTGTTGAGTAGTATTTCATTGTGTATAAATACCATATCTTTATTGACTCATCTGTTGATGGGTACTTAGGCTGTTTTCATTTCTTGGTTTTATAAATAATATTGCATGTTGGTTAATTAGTTAATTATGATAAATATAGCATACTAATGTAAAACATGAAAAGCTGCATTTAGAGTATTCAGGAATTCTGTTCTATATTTACAATTTTTCTATACCTCTAAAACTGTTCTAAAGCAAATAGTTTATTTCAAAAAATGGGAGATTTCATGTCAGAGATATCCATCTATCTCATGAATACATTCAAATTTACATGTACCGAAATGAAAGTGTCACACTCATGGCTCACACTGTTTAACTGTCTTACATTTTAAACACAGATAAAAATTCCAAGTGGTCCCACATAATAGCAGATTTAAAATAATTCAAATTCTGTGTTACAGTCCTTTATAACTGCTGTTCAAGGGCTAGAAAATGTAGTAGTACCACAGGTGTTTAAGACAGGAACTGACTCTGAAGGAAATATAAATAATTCCAATTCTCTACAAGCTTACACACATAACTCGGCATCATCTAAAAAATTCAAGGACCGAATTTAATCCAAAGTTCACAGAATTATGTCTCATACAGAATATGATGCTAATTTAAGGACAAATAATTTAAATTATAAAATAAATTTTATATATGAATACATATATGAATACATAAAACCATAGTAACTGTATAGAACTTACACCCAAATAATTTTCAAGGGTGTTGTATTTTATCACTTATGTCATCTAATATTCTTTGTCTTCAGTGTCATCAGTAAATCAGCTGGTAGCTGGTTATAATTTTTCTTTTAAATTCTCTAAATTTCTCTCTTTCCTTACATCCAGGACATGCCACTCCTGCTACCTTAACCCTTTGTGTGTCTTTGAGCTAGACATAAGATTAGATACTGGAAAATATAGGACTTTTCTCAAGTCATATAATTGGGAAATTCAAATGATAAACAAGTAAATCACCAAATAAAAGAGATGATTTCAAATGGTGATAAGTGAAGGTGGAATGAACCTCCATGAGAATGTCAAAACTCCTACCAGGCACTGTGCATTTTTACAATAGAGATTCAATATTCAAGTTTTTTCTTTTACTGGAGAAAAAAATCAGAGTAAATCTTCTGGCCCTTAGAATCTTAAAAATATGGCAAACCTCTGTGTTTACTGGACCCATTGGTTCCTGAATCATCCTATAGTTTACCCCTCTTGCTCCAGAGAGAATGTGTCTTATCAAGTCTACCAACATACTAGTCCCCTCTTGTTTGCCTTGTCCAATCAATAAGATACCAAAAATGTAATGAGTCAATATATTATTTAAAAAGATGACCATGGCATCCAAAGCTTTTCAGATTATGAGATAAGGAAAAGACCTAATGTATCTTTGAGGTAAAATTCTAAATAAAGAGTTTTGTTCTATGAATGTCAGTTGTTTCTGATCCTCCTTTTTTGATTAAGATTGTAAAGAATGATTTATCAGAACAAAGGTCTCATGTCAGGTAGTCAAGTCTTTGTTACTCTGCTCTTCCAGTGATATCACATTGAGCTAGTAGATATTCGGGTTCCTACTTGTTTAAGCTTGAGTTTGTCTATACAGGGAACCGAACAAGAATTGTGAATATGGAGGATATCCATGCCTGCATCATTTGCAACTTTAGAAGTGGTACTAATTTCTGCCATCCTCCAACCTGCTACCCTGGGATGCAATATTGGTTTTGAATTAATGTTTTGGTCAAGAGTAGGACATGATTTCAGAGATTACCACTTAGTCTTCCCAGCAGGAAGGATTTAATATAGGACTTTTATTTTTCCAGTTACCAAGTCCATCACTTCTAAATTTACTGAACAAAAGATCATTGGGTCTCTGTGAGCTAACCTTTAGACAGGAATCTGATTATTACTTGACACTCTCAAGTCTGTACTCTACCTGGGAAGGCATGAAGATTTTTATTTCCCTCTATATTGACATCAACTCAACCTATGTTTGATAGTCCTACTAATGTCTGATATTCCCAGTGTAGAGTCACCCAAATAAATAGTTTTCTGTCCTACTGAAAAGAACTGGGGCTGGGGGAAGGAATCAGCATTGAATATATATGCCACTAGCAGCTTGTGAATTTCTACTTCACAGGACATCACCTTTTCTAGACCATATTTTGGGGTATTGAATCCCATAGCTTAAGACAGTGCTTTAAATTATATAAAATTATTGAAATTGTTCTTATCAAATCATATATTCTAGGACTCTTTAGTCAAGCACTCGGAAAATCTAATACCAGTGCTACTTCTCTGGTGCCTGCCAGAATTATCCTAGCAATTTTTTGCAGGTCCGTCAGTGTAAACTTCTTCCATCCATTGTTAAACCTAGAAGTTCCCAAGGGTAGGATTTCACCTTACTTTCTATCTGTCAAGAGAGAAGGTGTAGATAGCTCCTGAGGGGAATGTTTGTTGCTTTGCATTGGAGAGATGTCAGAATGCTTTATAAAATCATATGGTAAGTCCTGACTCTAACTAGGAAAATATGGACAATGTCTGAAAATTCTGAGATTTTTGGAAAGTCTCAGAAGCCAACATCATTAGAGAATCCATCCCCTGTATTCTTCCATCTCTCATGTTTCTCCTGTTACCACGCATGTCTTCTTTGGCTGAGTATTTAAACATCAATTCTCTGAATCTCTAAATATCCGTTCTTCTGTGTCTATTCTACTTAGCCTTTAAACTGCTTTCTGACAGCCCTCAGTTACTCATTATTTTTCTCCTGGACATCATGAGTAGAAAGTTGCTAACTCTGCTGTCTTCGTAAGTATTGCTTCCTCATTACCTTCAAATACTGAGTCATCACAACTATGAGAGATTTTCCTTCTACTGGAATTTTGCTTCAAGTAAAATCTTTAGCAATTGGATGACTATCATGTAGAGGTAACATTCAGAACAGTATTCTTACCAACAGGTGTCCCATCATAATGTCATCACTCATATTAGCTTGGGTTTTACAAGAAACACACTAAAATAGGATTAGAATTTCAAGAGCCTTATTGAGGAGGGCTAGAGTGTGTTCTTTGTCTCAGAGAAAGGTCAAATGGAATATAGAGGCAGATGTTCCAGGACCTAATGGCATGAATCAATAATTAGTGGACTTAATTTGGACAGGGGTAGCAATAAGAAAGGGTTTTTCCCCAAAGGGGCAACATTATTTCCTGTCATGACAAGTAAAAACAATCACATTGAAAATAAGCAGAATCTGAGAGTAACTAGGCTAGGATGTCAGTATCCCTGTTTACAAAAGCAGGACTTCTAATATAATTTGGCAGAGACTTTTTTGAGTACCTGTATGAGATTTCTTAATATGCTGATTAAATGTGTACCTTGTTTGTAGAAAAGCTCTGGCGATGGGGAATGTATAGTATAGGCATTTATTAAAGTGTGAAGCTCTGTGTCCCAACAATATAAGTAATGTAAACCAATGGAACATCAATAGAAACAAAAACAAACAAACAAGGTAAGACTTTTGATGCAATTAGATAGTTGAAAAATAAAGTCATTAAGTAGAAAATCACAACATTTTAATTTCTTTACTTGTGGTATGAGGTTTCTATTTTAAGTAACTTATGACAATAAAGGGTGACATTATATGGATAGTTATTATAGTCACACAATTGCTTATTAGCATGGTTCTGGAATTTGAGTCAAAGAAATAAGAAAAATATAAGTATTATAAATAAAAATAAAATGTCTTATTTAGCATAATTATATCCACTAAAACAACTAAAATGATCAATAGGCAATCAATTAAAACTAATCCATTGTAAAAATGCTCTAAACCTATACATAAAAATTCTTCAACACATGCTAAAAATCATAAAGATAACTTGAAATTTACATGTACATGTGTATGTTCCTGAATGACAAATTTCAGTATTAGAACTAAAAGCATTTTTCTCAAATTAGGTATACTTGTATACTCTATGCAATTTAAATTTATATCTCAATATGTTATTTTTATAACTTGAAAAATATTTTGAAATTCATCTGAAGAATAAATGAATAAAAGTATCATATTGAAATTAATAATGAAGACATGTTCTTTCTGACTTATTATAACATGTCTTAAATCCACACTTACTTAAAAAACCTATGGTTTTATTGCTAATATAAACATAGATTAGTGGATGAGAATATGTAGCCAAAAGCCAAAAATGTAAATAATTTCTGTTTGATTTTGTTAGCAAAGGTGGCATTCTAAATCAGTAGGGGAATAAAAAGCATAAATAAATTGTACTGTGAAACACAACTGTATGGACTTGAGTAATTATTTTTGAATAGCTATTATATCTAAAATAGCTCATATGTTTTAAGTACATTATTACCCTTATTCTAGGACCACTATATTCACCAAGAACTGAGAATGTTCCTAGAAAGTGGAAACTTAGGATTTTAAACAGGCACAGTACCAGGCAAACTGGGACAATTTGGTCATCCTAAATGATGCAAACAGGGAATTGGTATTGATAGTGGGGGAAAAAAAAACAAAACAAAACCTTGATAGGCTAGTTCATGGGACTATGGGACTATCAAGAGACCTTCTCTGTAAGCCAACTCTCCATAAGTGTCCTGGGTTCAGAGGGAGAGTAGGCAGTTAAATCCTGCAAGGCCTTGTGGGATGAAGAAAGAATATTGGAGTTTGCTTCATATGTGAATGGCCCCCAGTGGGGGTTTTTAAGGGGGAGTGACTCATGTGCTTCCATATGGTATCCAGAATTTTTCCAGCTGTCACAGACAGAGTAGAGATGCCTCTTTCTTCCTAGACAACAGATTGGGTGGATCTGCACCAAAATATTTCTGTGGTTATTTTTGAGTGGTGAGAGCTTTTTGTTTTTTGTTTTAACATTACTTTTGTGAGTTGAATATATTGACATCAATTATTATTTTAAACAAAACAATTATTTATGCAAAATAAGCTTTGTAAATATATGAAGAAAGAAAAAGATGATGAAAGAACACTTTCTCATTTAATAAAATGTGATTTATAATCAAAGTTTATAATTCACTTAAGTCTACTGCTGAAAGTAAAAGACACCCGCTTTGTACATACTGCTTTTCTAAGAACCAAACTCCTTTCTTTGATCTAGAATTCAAAATCCATTCACCTGAAGACATTTATTTAAAGGACAATATGAACTAAAGAATAACAAAAAATCTATTTGCCTCTTATCAGGGAAGAGATAGTTGGTATGTAATTTTATTTTGATGGTTTTGAAATATATTAGTAATGCAGGGCATAATACATAGACATGGTCAGATAAAAATTTTAACTCTTTTCTACCTCTGGTATTTTTAATTCTAAAATTCTAACTTATTTATTTTGGATGATAGCCATTCTCACAGGTGTGAGGTGATAGCTCATTGTTACTTTGATATACATTTCTCTAATGATAAATGAAGTAGAACACCTTTTCATGAAGCTGCTGGCCATTTGTAAGTTGTCCTTAGAGAGGGTATCTATCAATCTCATCAGCCCTTTATTTGACTGGGTTGTGTTTTTTTCCATTTTATGAGTTCACTGAATATTTTGGATATTAACCTCGTTAGAGGTGTGATAGGCAAATATCTTTTCCTATTCAGTTTGAGGCCTTTTTACTTCGATGTGTATTCCTTTTTCTGTGTGGAAGCTTTTTAGTTTGATATACTTCCATTTATTAATTTTAGATACTATTTGCTTTCCAATTAGATTTGAGTTCCTAAAGATATCTCTTAGGTCTATGTCCAGTAATGTTTTACTTCTGTTTTCTTCTATTTATTTTATGATTTCTGACCTTACATCTAAGTCTTTAAATCATTTTGAGTTAATTTTTGTGTATGGTGTTAGGTAGTGGTCTAGCTTTTGCATGTGACTTCCGGTTCTCCCAGCACCATTTATTGAAGAGATTATTCTTGCCCCATTGTAGGTTTTTAGCTCCTTTGTCAAAAATTAGATGTACATATATTTGTGGGTTCATTTCTGGCCTTTCAATTCTGTTCCATTGATCTGTTTGTCTATCTTTATTCCAATACCATGCTGTTTTGATTATTATTGCTTTCTAGTGGAGTTTGAAGTCAGGGATCAAGTCTTCCATTGTTGGCTTTTTCCTGAGGATTGTTTTTGCTATCCTGAGTTGTTTGTAGTTCCAAATAAATTTCATGAGTTTTGGTTCTATGCCTGTGAAGAATGTTATTGGAATTTTGATGGGGATAGCATTGATCTTGCATATTAACTTGGGCAGTATGGAGATTTTTATTATGGTAATTCTTCCAATCAATAAGCATTGAATATATTTGCATTTTGTGTGTCATCTTCTATTTCTTTTAGCATGTACTATAGTTCTCTTAGTATGGGTCCTTAATTTCTTCATTTAAGTTTATTCAAAGGTATTTTATTTTTTTGGATGCAATTGTAAATGGTATTTTTCTCTTGAGTTCTCTTTCTGTGATTTTAATTGTCTGCATAGAGAAATCAAAAAGATTTTTAATATTGATTTTATAGCCTGCCATTTTACTGTACTTGTGTATTTCTTCTAGGTGTCTAAAAAGAAGCAATAAGTGCTGCAGAGAATATGGAGAATAGGTAATTTTAATTCACTGTTGGTGGGATTTTGAAATGGTGCAACCACTCTGGAAAGCAGTATGGAGATTCTTCAAAGAATTGAGAATGGAAATTATGTATGATCCAGTAATTCTCCTACTGGGGATGCAACGACACATTCACAAAAATACATGCACCCCCATGTTCATTGTAACATCAGTCACAATAAGCAAGAGCTGGAAACTATCTAAATGTCCATCATTAAAGAAGTGGATAAAGATGTGGTATATATATACAATGGAATACTATGCAGTCATCTAAAAGGGAGAAATCCTGATATTTTCAGCAACATGGATGGACTTGAACAGAATTATGCTGAGCTAGATAAGTCAGAAGGAGATAGATACTGAATGATAGTATTCATATAATGTCTACAGGCAGAAAATAAACAAATGGAATTTAAAAAAATACTAGATTAAGAGAGAGAGAGAGAGAGACAGAGAGACAGAGAGAGAGACAGAGAGAGAGACAGAGAGAGAGAGAGAGAGAGGACTAATCCAAACAGCAATGGACTCTGCTGTGGTGGTGGAGGGAGGCGAGTCAAAGGGTACAGAAGAAATGGATAGGAGGGGGGTGTGGGGGGAAACAGGGTAAAGGGAATTAATTATAAAGTGAAGGGGAAAAAAGGAATTAGTGATAAACCTGTTGTGCTATATGCAGATGTAAATTTGCTATTATGCATAACTCAAAACATTGTTAAAATACAATATCCCTTCAATATAATCAATAAAAATACAATATACCTTCAATAAAAAAATAAATAAATGAAACTCTAATCTAGATACTATAAGTGAATATAAAATAATGTCCTTTCCCAAAGCACAAGCATACTAGTACAACCCTTCTATTCTGTTGTTGATTTCTTAGCCAGGCTCATGAAGACTATAATAGATAAAATATTTAGAGGTGATGTCATTACACATCTAACCTAATAATGTCCTTTGGCATTTCTTTTTAGTATAATTTTCATCTAGGTAGCATTGCTTTATAACATTATGTAACTTTCTGGTGTGCATTATTATAAATCAATATCTGTGTATTTTTCACTAAGTTCACCACTAAAAATTCAGTTTTCTCCTTCACCATATTATTGACCCCTTTTAACTGATTTGTCCTCCCTCCTTTCTCTTCCCTTTTGTTAATCACTAATTTAGACTATATTCTAATGTTTATTTTTATTTTGTTTAGTTCATTAGCTTGACACATAGGCACACACATACATAATTTGTGAAAATAACTCATTGTAAAGCTTCAGTAAAAATGAACCATAAGTGTTTCAAAGTTAATGACAACCTCTTTTTTTTATACTTTTTCTTGAATAACTATAATGTCAACTGTATCATTTAAAACTATGGGAAAGAGTGGCTAGGTAATTACTTGTCTTTCTACATGCCCATGCCATTACAATTTAGTGAAGTCCATCTCAATTATCAGCATCAACTTCCAGCAATCTCTTTGTACATTTCTAAAAGCAGGAAGTTACAGGGATGTGCAGTTAATGCTGGAGGCTGCAAATAGACTGCCTACAGGTTTGTTTTTGTAAAGAAAATTTTCAATTAGTAAAAGCCATAGGCATCTGCTTTCAAAAAGAAGAAAAATAACTTTCCTATAAATCTTTGATCTTTTTTGCTGCATCATGCTTTTCATGAAAGAGAGTGACTACAAAATAGCTTCTACAAAATAATTTCATTTTCAAGCCAGTAAGATTAAATACTTAGAATATTCAAATAATTGTGCAGGAATAAATCATTAAATTTAATTCATGTTTAGTAGAGAGTCACCAGGTTTAAAATTTGCTACAGAGTAATAAAATAAGTGAAAGAAATTATTTTATTCCTTTTTTTAAAAATTTCCTTGAAGAGACATCACATCATAGCATAAGGTTTAAGGTGTGGTTCACTGCAAATTGGCATCTGTATATACTGTATTAAGTGATAAAAATCTGTATTTCATAGATTGGCTTTGAATGAGCATTCTTTTCTCATCTTTCTGTGCCTTGCCATCACTCTATGAAATTCTTGATGGGTGCTTTTAGAAGCTTCCGTGATTCATGAAATCATCTTTCAAAAATGTTAATTTTCAACCTTTCCTCTTTTTTTAATAGGGGGTAACTTGGTTACAGAAAAATGAGGTAACTCTGTATTCCTTCACTTTCTTCCTACCCTATTTTATTTTTCACTCTTCCAGGAAAGAAAGCAAATTGGTCATGTTATGTACAGGATGTGGACAATATACAGAAACTGATGTTAAGGACCATCATGAGAGAAAAGCAATCTGGGGTGAATTACAGCCCTGCCAATGTAACAATAAAATATGGGCTTACCTGGAAATGAAGAAGATTCTTGAAGGACTTTGATCATAGCTACAAATTTCTAGCATACAATATTGAATGGAACAGATACTTTGTGTGGTTCGTTGGTTGTATCAGAGGGATTTATCTTATCTTTATTAAAATAACTATCCTCTTATTAATAGTGACATTATTATCTATCTTTCATTTTCAGTGTTTAATAATAAATTCCATCATTGATGGTGTCAAAACAGTAACTTTGTTTCTCAGATCTAAATTCTTCAGCTGAAAGAGAATCTAGTACAGAAGACCTACAGCACTCTTAAGTATGTGGAGTACTAGAGCAAAAAGAAATGAATGCTTATTAATCTTTACAGTAGTCAAGAGCAGGAAACAACCTAAATGCTGATTGACATATGAGTGGATAAAGAAGGAGTGGTGCATATACATACTAGAATACTACTGAGCTATTAAGTATGATGAAATTCTGTCATTTATGACAGCATGGATGAACCTAGAAGGTACTATGATTAATGAGATAAGGCAGAAGGAAAAAGAGAAATATCATATGATATCACTCAGATGTTGTGTACAGAGAATCTAAACCAAACAAATGAGCCAAATTAAATAAAAAAAATAGACTTTTACTCTATAGAATCAAACGAGTAGTTACCAGAAGGGAAGAAGTTGGCAAATCAGATAAAAATGGTCAATTATATGGTGAAAGATAGAACAGGATGATTTACAGTAAACTTAATGTATTATATATACAGATGATTTACATGATGCATACATTAAACCTATATAATGTTATGATGCAATGTTCTGCCAAAAATTTATTAAAAAAAGAAATAAGTGCTTATTAAACTTGGGTTCCTGATTAAGTGGCTTTACTTTCTTAACACAAATGTGAGATAATTATCAAGTACAAAGAATTGCATTTTAATAATTACATTTTGGAAAATCATAGTAATGTATAAGTAATACATAAGAAACATAAAAGGAAATGACAAAATTTTTGTTTTATGCAACATAGCAATAGTTTTGATTCCAGTAATTTGTTTAACTGCTTATAATTCATGTTGAAACATAGAATAATAACAATTATGTATTGCTAAAATTTCACCTCACTGTAAACTTCATTTTACTTAAACAATCACTTGTATAATTACAATATTTCTGTTTTGCTTTTCTGTAGTCTCTTCATATATTGTAAACAATTATCAAAATCTTTGACATGGAGAATTTCTACAGAAAAGCAGTAAGAAATAGGAAAATATGAGTATACTTTTTAGGGAAAGCATGAACTATGATTTAATGATCAACCTTTCCATGCTGTTTATACCTAAACCACAACAAAACCTGTGTAACTTGCTAAAACACACTGAAACATAGAAAAGTAAATGTAGAAGTTAAAATTAATGAAGTTACCTTCTAAAATAAATAGATTTATACAAAGCCAACATTTCCCAGTGTGCACCCTTAAGGAGGATATCTGAGTAATGTATGAGAAACTACCACAAAAAGGTCAAATCATGTGAGTGAAATATGGAAGGGACCATCAGTCATGAGACAGTTGAAGATGTTATGCAAAATGCTAATATGAGTGTTTAAGACAGGTATATAACATTTAGTATTTCACAGATTTAAAATGGTAATTTTTTAATTGTATAGCACTTGGGTGTTTGGGAAACATGTAGAGAGCATACTTTTAAAGCAATAAATAAAGCAGAAGTTAAAGGTAAGGTCACAGTTATTTTTGTTTTAGTCATTTAAATTATATTTAGGCAACACAACATAACTTTGTATACAGATGTTTAATTTTAATAATGGATAGTTGAAATTTGCTTGTTTTTTTTTTACCCCCTGTAATCTCTGATTTTTTAGGGGAGGCAGTTCATGGATCTACTTACATTGCTAACTTGTATAGTTCTTGGTTTTAATGAATGTTTCAAGTGAAAAAGAGATTACTCTATTGTGCATGCCTCTAAAGTGTGGTCTTCACTGTCCCACTTAAATCCTGCCTTGCCACATCAACATTTTATCGTGCTTAAAAATACTAATTCCAAATTATTTTGATTTTCATATCTTTAATTCATGTTTTGATAAAATATTTAGACAAGTTTTATTCTTTTTTTTTCCTTCTGAACATTTCGTGCTTTTTATATTTAATTAATTTTATTGGATCAATCCACTGTGTACGTATACCATATTTAGATATAGATATATAGATATATAGATATAGATATAGGTACACACACATACAGATGGTCAACAGACACATGTATATATATCCATGCATGTAGCAATGGGAATTTTTTTTAGGTTACTTTCAGCTCTTGACTATTATAAATAACACTGAAAAGAACATGGAGAGGCATAACTTCTGTGAGTTAGCGTTGTTGTATTTAAGGTAAATATCCAGTAGTAAGAAAACTGAATCACATAGAATTTTTCTTTTTCAATATTTTGAGGAATCTCCATGCAACTTTCCATAATGATTGCACCATTTTATCCTCCCACTAACAGTGTGTAGAAGTTCCCTTTTCTCCACATCCTCACCAAAAAATGTTGCTTGCAGACTTTTGGATAATAGCCATTCTTACAGGTGTGAGGTGATAGATCTTTGCTGTCGTGATTTACATTTCTTAATAAGAGAGGAAGAACTTCTGTTCATGTGCCTGTTGACTATCTGTATGTCTTCTTTGAAGAATATATTCTGATCTTTTGTCCATAATTGTACTGTTTATTTTTCTGTTGTAAAGTTGTATGAGTTCTTTAAATAGTTTAAATCTTAGCCACTTGGTGGATGTGTGGTGTGTAAATATCTTCTCCCTTTCAGTAAGATGTCTTTTAGCTTTAATGAGAGTTTCTTTTGTTGTGCAGAGCTTTTTAACTTGATGCAGTCCTATTTCTTTGCTTTGATTTTATTTCCCTTGACAGTAGAGTTCAGTTTCCAAAGATATCACTTATGCCTACATCCAGGGATATTTTGCCTACATTTTCTTCTACGTATTTTATGCTTTCAAGTCTTATATCTAAGTCTCTATCTGTTTTTAGTTAATTTTTATACATGGAGTTAGTTAGCAATCTAGTTTCAATATTTTGAGTGTCCAGTTTTGTCAACAATATTTATTTCATTTTACTTTATTTTATATTTTTTTAAGGAATGTGCAAGTAGGAACGACAGCAAGCAAAGGCAGACAGGAAGAGAGGAGGAAGCATTTTATTTATTTTATTTAGTTGTTCATCTTAGTTGTTCCCTCCTGTCCTGGGATGGAGCCTGGAACCTTTTATGTATGTAGACTGTGTCCAGTTGGTATCCCACTAAGGCATGACCTGACAACATTTATTGAAGAGAGTGCCCTTGCCCCATTGCATGTCCTTAACTCCTTTGTCATAATTTAACTGATCATATATGTTCGGTTTATTTTTATTCTCTCATTTATCTTTCACTGATATGTGTATCTGTTTTAGTTTCAATGCCATGATGATTTATTTACTACTGCTTTGTAATTTAGTTTGAAATTAGGGAGTATAATATCTCCATTTCCCATCCCTTCTCTCTTTGCTTCATTTTCTGCAACTTGTGTTACTTTTAGTTGCAAGTGAATTTCATGACTTTTTTTTTTTATCTTTGTAAAGAATGCCTTTGGAATTTTGATGGGATTGCATTGAATATGTATATTTCTTTAGGCAAAATGACCATTTCAACAATGTTAATTCCTCCAATCATTGAGTAGGTAGTATCATTACATTTGTCTGTTTTCTTTATTTCATTTAACGATGTCTTATCATTTTCAGTGCACATATCTCACTTCCTTTGTTAAATTCATTACGATTTATTTAGACTTTTTTGTAATATAAATTGGATTATCTAAGTTTCTTCTGCTAATTCATTATTCACATATAGAAATGTGACAGATTGTTAATATTAATTTGTAGCTTGTTTATTGTTTCTAGAGGTATTTTTTTTTATTTGAATCAATGGCATTCTCTCTATGCTAACATGTCATCTACATATTGATTATTTTTCTTCTCCCTTTCTAATTTGGATAGCTTTTATGTCTGTAACTTAACTAATTACAATGGCCAGGACTTCCAACATTATATTAATAATAGTGGAGAAAGTAGATATCCTTGACTTGTTCTTGAACTTAGAGAAAAACTCCCTGCTTTTCTTGATTGAGTACACTATTGACTATGGGTTTGTCATATACAGCCTTTAGTACATTGAGATATATTTTGTGTATACCCATTTTTTGTATGTTTCTTAACATAACAGGGTATTGATTTTATCCAGTGGTTTTTCAGTGTCAATTGAGATGATCATATGAGTTTTGGCTTTCATTTTGCCAATATAGTGTATTATATTTATTGATTTGTGTATATTGAAACATCCTTGCATCCCTGGAATGACTGTCACTTAATCGTTGTGTTTGAGTCTTTTGAATGCAATTTGCTAGTATCTTTTTTAGGATTTTTACATCAATATTCATCATATATTGATCTGTAACTGTTTTCTTTTAATGATATTCTTGCTTTCTTTTGGAATCAAAGTAATGACGACATCATAAAAAACATCCAGGAGTTTGCCTTCTTCAATTTTTTGGTAAAAAATTGTGAAGGACTGCTGTTAGTTCACTGATAGTTTGGTAGAATTCACAATTACTAATGAAACCGTCTGGTTTGGAGCTTTTGCTTTTTGTTAAAATTTGTATTTCTCTTTCAATTTCCTTACTTGTGAGGTGTCTGTTGAGGTTTTCTATTTCTTCCTCGGTTTTTCATGGAATGTTTTGTACATTTGCTAAGAATTTTTCTACTTCTTCTAGATTATTCATTTGCTACACCTGCTCATAATACTCTCATGTGATGCTTTATATTTTTTGCTTTATATGTTACAATTTCTCCTCTTTCTGATTTTATTTTTGTGGGTTCTTTCTCATTTACTTTGTGAGTCTGGAAAACAATATCAGATGATCCTGGTTGCTAAGAGCATAAGCTTATGTTTGTAGAATGTGTGCTCATTTAACATACAACTTTTGCTTGGTTAAAAATTATTAAATTATTTTAATTTTATATTTCATTTAAAATATTACACACTAAAGTGATGCAAATTTTCTCTGCAAAAGAAAATTGATCAATATGAAGACTTTCTAGTTCAAATATTTTGTGAATTGATCAAGTGTTACAATCTTTACAATATGCTTTAATGTAATGATATTATCCATATTTTATCTCAAATAGGTTCTATTCTCTAGATCTTATACTTACTCTATTTATTTTTTGAATCTATAGCTCTATGAATTTATACAAAATAATTATGTTGTTATAACAAAATATAAGCAGGGGGTCATTCTTTAAAAAATAGCAGTATCAAAAAAGTACAGCAATATAACATACATTATGCTTTTGTGAAATCAAATGATTGGGCAGAATTTTTTTTCAACACAGGTAAGATCTGTCTTCATTCTTTTTTATATAACATAAGAATATAGAGTTTTTAACTTTTGTGGTCATAATAGACCTCTATTTAGAAACTTCTCAAATTCAGATTTACCCAATATGCTAAAATGGTGACCAAGACTTACTGCATTTAAAATATATTTTAATTATTTAAACATGCAAATGATAATTAAAATTCATCTGTTTTGAAACTATTTTAATTCTTTGCTAAAATTTATTATTGTCTTTGCTCTAGTAAAAACAAAAAACTGAAGATGTCTAGAAAAATGACAAATATATCTGCTATCGAGTAATTTGATAAAACTAGTGAATATAATCACTGTATGAATTTTTGCTTCATTTATCTTTAGTCCACTATAAATGCATAGGTTTTATTCAGATGAAATAATTTCAGATTTTGAAAAGGTAAAGTTAATCCAAAAACATTTTCATTATATTTGGAAAATCCTTCTCAGCATTAAAACTGCACCAATTTCCATTCATGTTTACTATATTATATTTGTGCCATTAAATTATTTTTTCATAATTCCAAATAACTAAATCACAACAATAATAAAATTAATTTAAAAAACTACATAGTTGGTCTATACTTTTTAAAAAAGTATTCAGACAGTAACCAAATTTGTTGGATACAAGGGGTAGTGCACAATAAATTATTCCAGGAAGCATTCCCTCCAATCCTAAAATAATTTTTAACCAACCAATTTTTGTAACCATTTGATCATGTCATGCTCATATTATCTAACATTATTTCATAAAGACATTATTTTAATATATATTATTTTTATTTAGCATGTCTCTATTATGAACCAACAATATGATACATAATTTTATGTTCTTCAAGTTTTGACAATCATTATGGAAAATGAATAGCCTCATTTTATAGATATGAAGAATGAGGAAGGGTGAGTATTTTAATTTAGTTAGATACAGAATTAAAAGATTAGCATTAACTAAAATTAATATTTTTATCTTCATAATCTACTTTATAGATTAATAAAAATATTAAAAAATGAATAAGCTTCTTATGGCACCCTATTGTCAGAGTGATTATTGACTGAATGGTATTAGACATTTGACTACATGTTGCGCTGGTTCAACCTCTCTTTCCTTGATTCCTGCTTGGTATATACATACATATATATAATATTTAGTGTATTTCATATTTAAGAAATATCTAAAGTTTATTTTGTTATCAGTGCTGGCTAATTTGGACTTTATAATACTAATTGATAATAAATAGACTAATACTGTAGAATAACATCTACATGAAAAATTTAAACATGTGTTCTATGCATAATTATGGAGAACAATTCACAAATGTCAGAAGTTAGTTTTCATCTTAAATTTTAGTTCTTAAACCAAGTATATAAAAAAACAAAATAACAAAAAAATCATAATCTAAATAAAATCAAAACCATTTTTTCTGTTTTACTCAGAATTCTAAAACTGTCTGATATATATGCTGTTCATTTTATTCTTTATAAGCACCCTGAATTCATTTATATGAAGATGCTAACTTTTTAAAAAATTGATAGTGTTAATTGAAAATGATGATCTATTTCTTGAATTACACTTGAACAATGATCTTCATTTTAAAGACTAAACTTCATTCTTCCAATATTCTATGCAAAAATGTCTATCAAGAGGTATTAATTGACTATGACAATGTGGCCCTAATGTCTCTCTGCTTATCCTCTAATTCATCTTATCAATTTGCCCTATGACAATAATGGAAGAATATCTGAGGCGCACTTAGGTAGTGCTGGGAAAAAACGCGTCTTTGTAGACCTGATCCAAAATGAGCTCCTACATTATACATAAATAATGAATGCCCCACATTCCTTTGTTAACCTTTATTCCCTCTCATGTCATTGAGATGTAGTCTTATTCAATTAAGTTAATATTTTATTGGCACCTTATAGACCCTAATTGTTTATATATCTGTGGCATACGCGAGAATCTTTGAGGTTCATTCAGAATATGACTCCAACATCAATCCATGGAAGGGGACAAACTGTGTTTAGCCTTAGGTGGCGGATCAGATATAAACCCTCCAGAGCCTCTTTGATAGTTCAATTTATTTCAAAATCATCAGGAATCTGGATCCCATACTCATACAAATAATTGTCTTTCGTTTCAGTTGTTTTTATGTTTTTTTTTTCCTAAAGTCCTCAGGGTTTTAGTGGAAATTTATTGATATTGTGGTAAAAGCAGAAGCGAAATCAAAGAGAAATGAGTATTACAAGTGGAACTCTCCCTCCTGCCCCACCTGAGGAGGTCACAGACTGAAAGGTATCCTGACTCAAGGTTATAAACAGAATAACCTGAGAATAACTTCATTGGGCTTATTTCTAATTCCTCCTACAACCTGCCAGCTCTACCAGTGCATGGTTGATTTAAAGACATGGATGAAAGCCAACTGGCCTACAATCAATCTACACAAGGAAAAGGTGATATTGCAATTTAAAATGGAGAGGCAGATGTGATTTAGGAACCCTTGAAGAGAATTGTTTGCCCTTAAACCACAGAGGTTCTTAATCCTGAGATGTTACTAAATCATTAATACCTATCTCCAGATTTAAGGAAATTTTAGCTGTGAGCTATAGGACAATACTGAATTGAAGATGAGACTATTATTGTGAGTTATATTAAACCATGATGACATGAGCATAGGAGAAAATTCATTAATCTTTTAGGATATGAGCAAACCCAATAAGAATTTTAAATAAATCAATTAATAAAGTAGAATAAAAAACATGAAGCCTAAGGAAGATTTTCATTCGACCAACAACAAATATTTATTGGGCATCTACTAGGGCTCAAATTTTAGTGTTGAGCAAAGAGATGTTGACTGTGTTCTCAGAAAATATACCATCTAAATCTCTGCTGCCCAAAACAACTTCTGCATTCATGATTTTTTTTAATTGCACTGTCCAATACAGTAGCATCTCACCACATGACTGTTGACAATTCTCTTTGACGAAAGTCTACTCAGACTCTTCCATACATTTCAAATAGGCTTCAACCTTTGTGTTTCTTATGCAGGTTACCTCTGCATTGCCCGATTTTATCAAGAATTACACTAAGCTAATTTAGCTGTAATATACATTTTCTGTGTCCAGTCATCTTCAATATCCAGCCAGGCATATTATCCTCTACCATTCACTAAAAGATTATTTGCTCATCCTGACTAGCCTTTAGCCAAATGCTTCCAGGTTAATTTAGCCACACTACTCCCCTACCCCTAATGCTGTCTTAGAAATTTTTGTCTTTTGACCTGTACTTGCTCCTTTGTTATAAACTCCCATTTGCCCATGCTATTTTGAGAACTGAGCCATGTTCTTTGAGATTTCTTTACCCCCATTTCAATAACTCTGACTAAAATATTAACACTTTAACTATGATTAAGGTTTGATTTTTCTTAAAACTATTGAACAATTGAAAAGTGACCTGTGTGACTGAAGAAATGATATTCTAAAAATTTCAGTTAAATTAAATATTATATAGTTATATGCGACTAGTGGTTACCGTACTGATCAGTGGTTGAGGTTTGATTTTTCTTTAAAACTACTGAGCAAGTGAAATGTGACTTGTATGACTGAAGAAATTATATTATAAAGATTTCAGTTAAATTAAATTTTATGTAGTTAAATGTAACTAGTGTTTACCATTATGGTCAGCCCAAAAGCAGAGATATACTCTAGCAATTAATAAATCACATAATTGCAAATTGTGACTGCTACTCTAAGAGAAAATAAAAGTGAAAGAGAAAATAAAGTTCAGCAACAGGACCTACTAACTTGGGGTGTGATGATCAGGAAAGGGTTTCCTGAGGAAGTCACTTCTCATCTAAGTTCTGAAAAAGTACTTAGGAATTAATTGGGTAGGAATCTAGGAGATGGGGACAAGCAAAACAGAGAGGAAAGAAGCAGGTCCTCTACCTAAATAAAAGGTATCATAGAATATATCTCAGACTTTTTTCACTCTAATTTTGCCTGGATAACTAACCTCAATATTCAAAGGGTAAGGAATAGAATAGAGAAGTAGGTAGGAATTATTTCATGCAGCACCTTCTGAGCATAATAAACATTTTGTCTTGGAAATTCAAAATTGAAAAGCTGTTGAAAATATTTCAAGAGAAAAATGATCACATTTGTGTTTTTACAAAATAATTTTAGCTATATTAGATAGTGAAAATTAAAGGAATGAGCGGATGTCAGAAACAAATGTTAAGAGACCATGATAGTTATCCAAATAAGATACAAGATGATCTAGGGAAACAGGGAAGATGAAGAAAAATGAATGTGCTTCAGAGGCGGTAGGAAGTGAAACCGACAGAACTTAATGAAGTATTGAATCTGGGGCAAAGAAAAGCCAAGTATCACAAATAAAGCCTGAATTTCTGAAGGCTGGATAGATGCCTGGGTCATTCACTCATAAAGGAAACTTGGAAAATAATCCAAGGTAGATTTGAAGACGATCATTTCAGATGACTCAGTGAATTTGTAGTGTCTTTTTGATGTTTTAAAGTGACATAATCAAATGCATGCATAGGTACAGGGATCAGAAGGGATTATGATTGAGAAACAAAAACTTGAGGTCATTGGTATATCCACTGAAAGCCTTATGAGGAAAAACAATTATTTTATCCAGTAAAAAAGCAAAGTGAGAAGGGAAGATGACCTAGCATGGAGCTCTTCAGTATGCCAATCTCTCATTTATAATCTATATACTTATTAATTTGATATTTAATTTTTCCTTTTGTCTCCAGAACATGTCAATTCATCCTAAATGATATTTTGGACTGCCCATTTTTGGTCGTTTTAATTTAATCTGTCTCCTTAATTCCGAAGTTGGAAGATATAAAAATATGAAACCTAGGGTAATTTATTTATATAAAAATCTTCTACATATTTTCTCCCTTCTCTGTTCCTTAAACTTCCAGTCAAAATTTTTATTCCCTCAAATTAAAGAGTTTAGATGTTCTATGAAAGAATACTAAAGAGAAATATGTAACAAATATGTTTTTCAAGTAATACATGTTAATCTCAATACATCTCGAGTTATTTGAACACGTAGAAGCAACCTTTTCCCATTAAATTTCTAGAGAGGTAAAACAGCCAGCACATCTCTAAATGCCTTCCTTCTTGTGCCTCCACTGTGGTCTTCTTTTAATAATTGTTTAGCTCTGCCATGCATTATCTCATGCAGTAGCAATGGGCACGTACAGTTAGCAGTCATTCTCATGTTCCAACATATCCAGCAGCACGCCCACATAATCCAAATGAGAAATTCTTTAGCCACCTTGCTTTGCTATTTGGAGAATGCATGTATTTGGTAGAATTTTTTCCTGGTAAGTTGCAAGAAGAAAGTGAATTAGTACTTTGAGATCCTGTTGAAATTCACACTCCTTGAGCTTCAGCCTGCCTCATCAGAACCCATCAGATTTTGGAAAAAGAGATTCAAAATTGCTTGAAAATCATATGGCTAAATAGCAAATGAATAACTTGTTATATAACTTATAATTATATAACAAATTAGGTAAAATTATACAATCATGAAATTATATAATCACTGTTGAATTGTAATAGATAGCCATCAATCATATTCATATAAATTATTAATCAGTCTATAATCTGTCATTTTGATTTGTTACTATGATTTGTTACATATGATTTGTTACTAAAGTACTTTGTTTATGTGCATATATAGGTTTATATATTTATTTCATAAGCATATATGTCTATATACATATAGGTATATACATATACATAGACTCAAGTGTCTGTATGCCTATTTATGCATGTATATATAATATACACGCATATATAAACCTATAATGTTCCACGGGTATTTCATTACTCTATTTTATCTCACACATATCATATTGCATATTTTTATATAAGCACACTGATGTGGCATATACATATACGTATATATTTATGCACTGATATTCTTGCACATGCATATACATACGTATGCCCATACATTTATGTATATGTGTGCATGTATGCACACATATACATGATCTCCGTTAAGTTTTGCTGAATGACAAGCTAGAGTTTAGTGGCTTAAAACGGATTTATTTGCTTATGAGTGTATTTTGAAAATTTGTGCTGGGTTCAACGGATGTTTTTCTGGTCCCCGTTGGGTTCATTTATGCTTTGGCAGTCGGGTCAGCTGGGGGTTAGTTGATTGTTTTCTAGTGTACACAGCTCCTCTCAATGTGGTTTTCGTTCTCCAAGAGGCCATCCCTATCTTGACCTATCAGATCAAATGTACCCAGAGCAAGTGTAGGGGTACAGGGTCCCTTAAACCTCGAGTCTAAAACTTGAACGACTTTCCTTCTCCCGTTTTGATTTGTCATAGAAAATAACTAGTCCTGTTCAAATACAAGAACTTGAGAAATACTTTGGGAAGGAAAGATTCTGTATCCATTTTTTTCTAAATTTATAGCTCATTGTTTTAAGATAAAAACTCTTGCTAATTACTCGAGATATTTCATTTATTTAGTACCCATTTCATTGTTTGTTTTTTCAGTTCTCTTTCTATAACCCTTCTGTAAGTTCAATTTTGATCATCATCTCTATGGGAAAAGACTATGATTGTGTGGGTCTCCCTGTTTCAGATTTCACAGATTGCAAATGTATTAGCCAGCATTGTTTTCTTCAAAAAACTTCCATAATTTGCTGTGTAAAAATTTAATATTATCATGTAACTATTAGTCTGCTTGCTACTGACTTTCTTATTCATATATGACCTTTGAGGACAGTCTTTCTTGTATTGATAGCCCTTGCACTTGTAACTGTGCCTAGATAAACAAAAGTATTTATGATTTTTAGGTAATAATCACATGAAGTGTTGTATAAATGAATGTTCTAGAGCTTAACAATGCTTCCTAATAGGAAATTAAAATAAAGAAAAAATTAAATTATTTTTCTAGACACTATAAGATTTTATTATTATATTTAGTGCAAAGACAATTTCTAATAGAAAGGCATAAATTTAACCTGTCTAACTTTCATCTGAGTTTCTCCCCTAGGGCCTAATGAACTTATGTTGACCCACCTAGATTTTCCCCTGAACTGTGCATTTTTCAATAATTAAACCAGTTTTTAGTTAAAACCATGGAGTTTTTGTTGGTGGTATGATGTGATAATTAAATGACCATGTATCCAATTTGCCTGGGACAAACCCTGTTTAGTAGCCATTTTGGTGTATTATTAATGTTCCCTTTTATTCCAAAATTGTTGTGGCCTGGATCATAAATTATATGCTTACCATGATTTAAATGTGATGCCAAAAGAAGCCTGAAGGTTGAAAAACGATCCCTTTATACTGTAGCCATACATAAGTATTGGAGTTGGAACAAACCACCTAAACTCATCATGTATTTTCTAACTGCTAATTAAAAATTTTGTATTACAGATCATAGAAAGGACAAGAAAGTGCTAAAAACACCTAAATTACAGGTCACAAGTAAATGGCTCATGTATAAATGAATGATTTTGTGTTGTAGATACTATAAGTGATAAATAATGTATTAAATAAATGGGAACTTTCCCCAGAGAATATGACAAAAATCATTGGGTTAAAATGCATGATAAAAATGGCATTAAACCTTTTACCTAAGGAGAGAGACCTCTTTGGCCTTTCTGCACTTGTGTCTTCTTCACTTTCACAGCTGACCTAGAGTGACAAAGAGTCTATGAGTACCTAATGGAGTTGGGCTCTGGGAATACGGCACTTAATCCTGGTATATGATAGTAATGGCGAGTCCCAGTGGTGCATACTAAAGGCAAAGGAAAAAGTGCAATTGCATAATGTCTGTTAGATTTTATATTCAATTATACATTTTTACAGTGTATGTCCTAAATGACTATATATATGTATATATATTTTAGGCTTATATTTTGATTATAGGGTAATTCATAAAATCTCTAAAATAAAAGGAAAAAAGATGGCACTACACAATGATTAGCTGCTACACTTATTAACCTTATAAGTAGTATTGTGATATTCTCCTTTCACTAAGTCAGCAGAGCTCTGAAATGGCCAGCGGGCTAAAGTTTTATAACATTTTCAAAGTCTTGTGTAATAAATTCCACTATAGAATGGGACTCTAGATAAATATGTATCAAGCACCTTCTTCATTAAAAGGACTATCGCATTTTGCCACACACTTATTTGGCTAGTTTTCCTCATAAACCCGTGGTTTTTATGGTCACTAACATTTTATTTCTCTTTTCTCCTTCCTCTTGCCCCTGCTCTTGCTTTCTCCATTTTGAATGAATCTATCCAGGAATCAAACAGGCAGTGGCTGGGTTGAGGTATAGCTGTAGATTTTGTGTGAAAGATGATATTCTGTTACGATGAAATGAGGCGCTGCAACAAATTACATGCTTTCTTACAAAACTGTCACTAGAATTAAATATATGACTTAGGCATTCAGAAACACGTGCAGATATTCATAGTTAACAGGTAAGGCACCTGATCACCATACATAATCAATATTTTGGCTTTTCTAATCCTTTTGAGAATAGACTTCATCTTTGCTATTTTCATTCCAAGCTTTTTCTCTTTATTGCTTCTTTTCCCAGGAAAGGCATCATGAAGGGGAATTATGGATTCATGCTTCTGGACTAGATACCACTTGAACTCGTAACTATAGAAAAAAAATGAACAAGGAAAATTATTTTTTAAGAATTGAGAATCAAACTGCTTTTTATTATTATTAATAGTAATTATTATTTTCTTTTGTCCATTAAATATATTTTCTTTTGCTTATGAACTCAATCATGTATCTTTACAATGTTCTAAAAATTAACTTTTCTATCTAATACTTAGACACTTTAAATAAAGGAAATGTTTGAGAAATGAAAAGAATGCATGATCATTTATATGGTGAAGGAAGAATTGGACCAGTGGTGATAAACTTCAGGTATTATATAGAGAGATGTTGATTTACAATGATGAGCACCTTAAACCTATATCATGTTATGATGCAATATTCCTTCAAAATTTAATTTAACAGAAAATAATGTTTTTCCTGTTCTCTTTAGTATTATTTTTCTATCTATGATTGGTTAGTGATTGTTTTCCTCTCTTACTTAACATCTGAATCACTGAAGAAATGATAACATCATTCACACAAATATAAACATATGTAACTTTATACTTGCCACACTATGAATTGAACTTTGTATCTCCCTTTATTTAGTAGCAGTTATATTTTCTCTAGGCTCTGTTTTTAATTGGATCACAGTAAGTTTCTGAAACTTAGAGAAAAAAAGTAGCATGACTGAAAATACTTAATAAAAAATTTAGGGAAATATTAATCAACTTTCATTTTGCTCTGAAATACTTTCTATTTTTGGTCTGTTTGCTGATAGTAAAACAGTAGGTATTTTACTTATTAATAATTGTGAAACTGTACATATATGGTGTCCATATATTATTTTTCTTTTTCATTATTAATGTCAGAAAACAAACTTTATGCAAATATTAAGTTGAAGGAAGTGGATTAAAAACATGAACATTAAGTAACATAAGACCAAATAGTAGGATATTTAGTTCATCCCAATTTTTAAACTAGATTTCTTTAGTTACCTTCTTAATTCTGATCAAAAGCCAAGAGAAGTTGGGAGTGGGGGCAGAGACCTTCCCTTTCCTTCCACAGGGCATCTACAATTCTCTGATAACCATCAAAAAAGAGGAAAACTGATTGAGATGAATTGAATTCCACTACCTTCATTCAATTTATTCATTAATTTACTTATTCTTTTGTTCACTTATCCATTGATTCACTTATGTATTTGATGAGAAATGTATTTTAGATGCTACAAGCAAGGAACAAGATAGACCTGGACCTGTAAGAGAGATGGAGACAGTTAAATGTACTCATGCTCTGTATTGTAAGAGCAAAATAGGGTAAAGAGCTACAAGTTTCTATAGGCTAGGAGGGAATAAGTGGGGAGAGCTAGTATTACTTCAGACACAGTGGCTGGAAAGTGTTCTCTGTGGATGTGACTTTGAGTTAATGCTTAGGGACAGGCAATAGCTGCTTAAAGATAATAGAAATAATACCTCTTGAGCATTAGAGAGGAGCTGGAACAATGGTCCTCAGACAGGAAGGACTTGACTTGTTCAAGGAACAGCAAGAAGATTGTGTGACTGCAAGTATCACCAAGAGGGACAACAATGACTGATGTCGGACTAGGTTCACTTGTATAGTCTCTGGAAGCTATGGCTCCTCACTGAAAACTTTGAATTTTAATCAGGGAAATGGTGCTTCGATGAACAACTGTCAGTCTTTACCTAACTAAATCCCAATTCAGTTGATCTTAATTATGGTGTCGTTTTCAATCTTAGCCTGCTCCACCCATTATATCCAAGAAAACCCTATCTGGTGACACTGGTACTCCCTGTTTACCAGCTAATGGTACTTAGAGAAAATATTCTCCATTGAAACATGTGATTGATGGGAATAAACTAGAAAGATTAGAAATAGCTCATTAGCTTTTCTACACTTAGTATTTTATCTTAGACAATTTTGAGTTATTTGTTTCATTATGTTGGTTGCTTTCATTCTTCTGACATTCATACTATATTGTTGTTCAATTGTATTTTTCCATGAGCACCTTGTAACTTAGTCTTGGTTTCTGAGATGATTTTATTTTTCTTGATTTTTTAATGATTTTAATCAACTTTAATTTTATATCCTTTTGTTTTATAATAATTTATATTGAGTTTTAACTTCCTGATTTGATTCCTGCATTATATTTGTCAAACCATTTTTGTTTATTAAGTTAAAGCAATGTTTTATAGAGTTCTGTTTCATAGTTGGAGTTTTTAATTAATAGTTTGATCATTTAAATTTGTATTATCACTTTCTTTTTATTCTCTATTAATTTGAATAATTGTTTCCTGTCCCTTTCTAATATTACAACTTTTTGGAACAGCAATAATAGGTGGACTATGGAAAGGGGGTAAAGGAACTTGAGTAGTTTACTGCGTTTCTTACTTTAGTTGGACTGCCTTTTATTGATACAGAGAAATTCAATTGTATTTAATTCTACCTATTGGGAATTGGTTGATGCACTTCCCAGTCTATCATCCACTTTTTGGTTTCTATTGAAGTTTAGATGGCACTATCTTGCTTTTTTCTTTTATTTTTTCACCAAATCTCCAGAATATATACCATTCCCTACCAATGACTTCCACCTATCCTGGAAGCTTACTGTCTCAGAATTGCCACCTCTAGACTCAGGCACTTTCAACTTTCTTTCTTTAGAAATAGACATGTTCCTGCTTTTGGTATTTATCACTCTGGATAGGACCAACTAATTCTGATGTAAGGTTATCTGAATGTGTGACCACTATCAATACCAGTTTTCTTTTTTCTGTGCAATGTAAGAATGATTCAACATTATCAAGGTGTCAAAGATCCTGCTGATTTCAGGTATTCTTACGTTTCTACATAAACAGAAGTTCTCGATTTATTTTCCCTTGTTAAGGTGACGTGTGGATAATGGAGGGTTTTATTTACTTTCCTTATTAAACTTTGTGGTTTGTGGGAGATTTCTGGATATATGTTGAGACACCTGGATTAAATTAGTAAAGAGAACTAACAGGGAGTTTAATAACTTTTAGACTAAATTACCTAATTATTCTATTGTCATTTCACATACACTTCAGCTTCCACAAATTACATATTTCACATGTGTATATATATCTAGGAGCTTTTCTATATTGCTCCTATAGTTTGCAATATACCCAATTATATGCATATTGATAGGTATTAATTTAATATCTACCTTCAAGAAACACTGGTAATTATTATTTCAATATGGCTCAATATATGTTTCCACCCCAGGACATGAAATATTTTGACAGTTTTTATTACAAAAATCATGCTTCTTAATCAATATTCATATTTGAAAACTCTTCTACATGGGTTTAAGTTCATAATACCTACCAATAATGACTCTATAGCTTAATGTACCATCAACCAAGTAACTATGTAACTCAAATATCCTGAAGCTATATGTAGAATTCAAGGCCTTACAGAAATAATTGTATAATGCATAGGAATTAATTTGTTTCAACATGGTTTTGCCACTTTCTATAAATTATTTTTATTGCCTCATTTTTATATTTAAATGTAAAACAGGTATAATAATATCTGCCTCATGAAATATTTGTCATGTTTAAGAGACATAAATATATTAAAAATACCAAGGTAGAAAATATATACTTGAAAGTTTGTGAACTCACTTTTCTCTCAGGAAAATATTAAATTGCCTATAAACGGCCATGGTATTGCAATTGCTTTTCGAGTTCTGCCTCTTTTCTAATTTTTGAAAATAATTAAGTTCAACCAAGAATAACTGATCACCATGATTTAAACAGAATAATTATTAAAACTTTAAAAACATGGATATTGTGGTAATTGATTCTTTGATTTTAAAGACTATTATTTCCTTCTTCAAACTGGGGGAGTATGATAAAACGTACTTGCTCTCACTTCAGTTGCTGAGGGAATTTCAATCCTTGTGTTCTCTGTGAATTGTTTTCGTTCGTTGAAAAACAGGTATTTTCTAAAACCTCATTATCACATACACAAAGGTGTAATAATTTAAATGCAGTAATTCTGAATTAATCAAATGGAATACTGCTGCTAGTGGGATTTATAGTACGTCAAACCATCTCAGAATATACTTCACAGATGGCTTCTTTATTTGTGAAATGAATAGTATTTTATATCTAAAGAAACAAATCTGCAATAAAAAATCAATATTTCTCATGATACACACTTGGTATTATTTCTGGGAATACTAGAGTTGGCATAACCTAGTTAAATTAGTATAATTTACTTTCTACAGCAAGGTTCTCAAAACTGCCACTTAGAATATGCAAAACAAAATAATGACCTTTCTGCTTTTGTGATCATCCAAGTTACCTTCTACTCTATTCCCCTCTCAGATCCCTGCTAGAAAATTCTCCCTCTGACTACATGAATGCCTAGCCTCTTAGATTTGTTAAACAAAAGGTGAGGAGAGAGTAGAGGAAGAAGAGAGGCATAAAGCACAATCTGTCACAGAACCTTTCCTGAAAAATCTTCAACAAGCAAAATGGATTGAAAAATTCAAGCATGACTAAAAAGTACATTCCCCACTAGTCAGTAGATTTTGCTTCCTATTTGTCACTGCCACCTTGGAGAGCGGTGAGCATTAATAATGCATGGGTGCTAGGAATGTATTAGCAAGTAACCTTGCGAAAAAATTCAGCTGGGGACCCAGAAGAGTTGTATAATGAAAGCCGAGAGAGAAGAAAGGAGAGAGAGAGAGAGAGAGAGAGAGAGAGAGAGAGAGTGAGAGTGTGTTGGCAACTATGTATCATTGTAAAGGAAGCCTAGAAATCCTTGGAATGGGACCATAATTGAGTTCATTGATCAAACTCAAATCCTCCCCCTCCCCGCCACAACACGCACACACCTCAGGTTTATTACTTACCTTTATATAACATAAAGAAATATCTCAGGAAGAGCAGAAAATGTATACATATAGACAAACAGGAAACTTAATAAATAATATTCCAAACTTCTTAAAGACACAGGAGCAAGTTTATTTCTTAAATCTGTTATATGTAATGTGGGATCTGCTTTAGGGTGAAATATATATTACAGCTATATTATTTTGATATGTGAATGCCAATTCTATTCCAGATTTGTGTAAAATAAGCAAGCAAACAAACATCCCAAGACACACTAGCTCAGAATAGTAAGGCCGCTAGTATTTCAAAAGGAAATGTTTTATTTTCAAATATTCCTTTTATTTCAAATCTTATTTCACCAACAAAACAGAAGATAATTTCATTCTTTTTATGAAATTATAGCTTTGTTTCATTGTGAAATTATGATTTTTTTTTCTGTTAGGATCCCATTATGTAATTGCCTTGTCCTGACAGTTCAGATCTTCGGGTTTTGTGGGGGTCTAACCCCAGGGATCATTCCTTACTCTGTTCTTTCAATTCCCCTTAACTCATCATCCCACCCTATGTTCCAATACAATACCTAGGCCATAATGATTTGTCAATTTCCTAAACTGGTTGTAAAATATATTAGTCTATGATGAACCAAGTAAATACATTTGTAAAACATATTTTAAGCCCACAATCATCATCTCAGAATATTGAATTATTGTACTGGGATCCTTATTTTCTTATTGAAAGTTTTTATACTTGAAAAATTGGAAAAATTTTATGAAGCATAAAAATATGTAAAGTATTACAATTGGTATGCTAGTGGATTGTTTAGTATCATTTTCTTTTCTTGTAATTTTAGCATAAAGCTGTGAAATCTACTTATGTTGGAATAATTTTCCATATGTCAATATATTTACATATTTTCATAGATCAATGTTGCTATACTTGCTTTATCATATGTCTAATCAACCCTGTCTAATTTGTCTAATAATTCTTCATATTATATTTTTATTATTTTATATTATATATTTATTTTCAAGTTAAGTCGCAAATATTAGCACACTTCTAAAAATTTTAATATGCATATATTTAACCATGTTTCAATAATTGTTTGTATTTTTGGTAAAATGTGTGTATAATAAAATGAAAAATGAGTTTATAAGTCAATGTGTTCTGTCAAAAGCATACAACTGTGTAAACCAAAGCTCTTTCAAGATAAAGAATAAGTCTATCATCAAATTATTTTCTATTTTCTTAACTCTCATAAATTTATTTAATTTTGAGGGAAAATAAATCCAAATACTTTTACTAACAGATTTTCTCACAAAAAGTGCTTATTCAAGTTTTAAAATAGTAAATTTTGGCATCCTGAGAGGATCACATGCTTAAGATATGAGGAGACTAAGAGAATTGCTTCACTGCTAGTTTCTCATATCCATTGCAATTGTTCTCTTGAGAAATGAGTAATTTCATCCTATTATTTTCTTAACAGTTTTTGTTGAAGTTAAGTAAATTTTTACACATCCTTCTTTAATTATTATCATTATTATTCCTTCCCTTAATTTCTCATTTGGGAAAATGTCCCAGAATAATTTAATTTTATTGTGGTAATCTTCCTCTTCAAAGCTCCTTTCTTCTCCCTCCCCAACTCCAACATATACATTTATATTCAAAGAAAAACTGACTTGATAGTTTCTAAATTCATTCATATTGCTTAAAGCACAGTGTATTCTCAATAAACGTTTTATAAATATATATAGAGATGAATGAATAAATGATATGGAAACTACTTGAGACATTCATTTATATGTTAACTGATAGTTGAAGCAAATTAGTAAATGCTCTGTAGAGTTGTGTTTTTAGAAGTGCATTTAAAGGTCTTCTATAAATTTTATTAGTCGTAAATAACAGAGATATCTCCAAAATTAAATTTAACCACATTCAGAAAATAATTATTTTTAAATTTTAAAATCATTCCTTTCATAGACTTGCCTTATCCAATTATTTTATATTATTATTATTATTATTATTATTATTAAACAGCAGCAGCAGCTAAAATCTACCCTGGAGTTGCTGAAAATTTCTAAACTGTTTCTTATCTATATAATCATTGCCTAGATTGAGTGACTTATTGTGAATTACTTCACTTTATTTTCCATTATGAAAAATGCTTCCCAATTTGGCAATTTTTTTTCACATGAGTGAAAAACCTTGAGGTATTTGTGAGTGAACTTTCCTGTGTCCAATCCTATTTTATGTTCCCTCTTACATTCCACAAATAGCATAGAGAGGAAACACTAAAGAACAGGTAAATATGTAAGTGGTGATAGTAGTAATAGCCATTTCTGTTCCCTAAAAACACATCCAATTTATTCAAATCCCTAACATCATTCTTGTTCCTACTACCTTAAAAAAGAAAGAGTAATAATGGAGTAACAAAAGCTTAGTAAAATATGAGAGTACTTACTAGAAGTATATTTTTAAGCAAAATGATACATGATATAATATCTAGTTCATTTTAAATTATTTATTTTACTTGTTAGTCTCTGAAGAACAGAAAGTTTCTAGATTCTTTAAAACTTCCAAGGAACAAGTCTAGTGCTCTGCACATATTGAATGCCCAATTAATTAAGTCTATCTGTTAAAGAAATAAGATGATCTGTTTTCATGTTGGTCAGACACTACCATAATAATACGTTTCATCCGATTATTAACACACCTTTGACTTGCTTCTAATGCCAAAGCAAGGAGAATAACATTTGAATATTGATGCTGAGAACTGAAAGGAAGGACAATGCAGCCTTTGACCCTGTTTGTGGATAAAATGTTGCTAAATTTAATCAGGGAAAATATATGTAAGAATGTGTACATTTTTATCATTTAAAAAGGCTGTCTTACAACTAAAAGTTATTTATCTTTCTTGAAAATACTGATTAATACACACAAAATGTTGAGATATCTTATTGCTCATAATAAAACTCCAAGATTTGCTTACCATTTAGTATGATACACACAGAAATAAATGATCTTTATTAAGAAATATTAACAAATATCTATTTGAACTGTATTATTCTGCTTTAAGAAAACAGATCATTTCATTCTTGAAAATCAATTAACCATTTGAAATATTTGATAGTCTTGCACGTTTTGTTAACATCTTCCAATATTTTAACAGAAATTCAATTTTTTTTTACTTTAAGTGAGAGATTGTAATTAATTCATTCTTGCCATAGGGATATAGAAATGTATAAAACCTGGCTTTATTTCCCTAGCTAGGTGATTTCAGCTGACAGACTAAGATTTTCTAATTTCTGGCTTTAAAAATATGAGTACTTTGGGAGGTCTCTATGTAATCCCATTAGGCTATTATTAAATTTTTCTCAACACATTTTTCACTTAAAAAAAATTTTAAACTAATCCAATGTGAATATTTCTTATTGGGATTATTTCAGTAATTCTTTCAATAAGAAAAATAGAATCCCAAGGAAATATTAAGCAGAAAAGTTCAATTAAAAAAATTTTTATGACTATGTCAGACACCAACAGGAAGTCAAGATATAGTCACTGAAAAGGAGCAAGAGCTGTATTTCTCTTAGTTAACTAAGTTCTGAGGTCATTCACTTTATCTCTTAGACTATGCTACTGCATATAGACTCTACTATGCTTCTTTTTGTTTTACTAAGTTGTGTATTAATACACTGATGGTTTTCCATGAATCATTATAATAGTTAAATTGATGGCTAAGACATTTCTTCATTAGCATATTACTTAAAATATGTAAACAAGATCCCATTCAGTTAGCCCAAAATTGAATTAAAACAAAATTAAAGTATATAGAAACTCATACAAGTATATTACAGCATGTTGAAATATAATAAGTGAAATTCAAAAAAGTATGCAGCACAAGGGCAATCTGGAATGCTGGAAGAAATTGTAATTTTAAATAGGTAGTTAGGATATAATCTTGATTGAGAAGCTAACATCTGAGCAAAATTTAAAGGAGTTGTTATTCATTTATATTGGGGAAAGTTCTAAATAAATCTCTAAGAAGCTTGGTATTCAAGTTAATGGGACTGCCAGGAATCCCAGTTGATATACATGGGGATTAAAGGTTAAATATACAGATGTATTCGGTAATATCATCACAAAATTGATCTCTTCTCAGGAGAGAGTAGAGAGGAGAGGAGAGGGGGAGGGAGTTGAGGGGAGGGGAGGGGGAGGAAGAGGAGGAGGGGAGGGGAGAGAACACAGACTACACTGCATACCCTGGGAAACAACTGAGCATCTATCTTTCAAAGAAATTTCACAAGAAGTCTGGAAATAATATTTATCTATTGCAATTTTGTGCTCTAAAATAAATCCAATTTATTCTGATATATATGAAATTGTAGCCCAAAAGCCTGCACAAATGACTACTGCTCAGTATAAAGCAAAGTGGAAGAATTAATCAATTCATGGTTGTTATATATAAATTCCATTAAGAGAAGAGACTCAGCAAGAATCTAATACACTAACAGATACATTTGAACTATAGTGCATCCAGGAAACAAAAATATGATTTTAGAAAAAAAGTGCTATCAGAGAAGCTCTCAGAGATATTTAAAGTATTTAATAAGTCTAGAAAAAATTTAAAAAGTGATAATTTAAAGCAAATATTAGAAAATGTGAACTATAGATATATAAAAACAGGTTGCTTAGCATCAAATTTGTTCCACAAGCAGAAATTAAGAGAAAGAGATATTCAAAGGCACATGCATTGACATTAAAGGTCTCCCTGATTTCTCTGTTCAGTGAAAACAACACCAACAAAATAATAATAATACACATTACGGTAGAATATCAGAATACTAAAGGTGACCAGAATATCTGGAAAATGTGATGAGAAGAAAAAAATTTTTTTTCTGAAAAATTGAAATGATTCTGGCAGTCTAATTTTCATCAGTCTTACTGGATTTTAAAAAGAAAAGCCATGTTGTCCAGGAAAAAATATGATTAATTTTACATAACTGTGAGGGAAAACCTCTGAATAAAAGGTATATAATAGTTTGAAAGGCAAATGTTCCAGATGGGAGGTGGATCTTAACCTTAAAGGAAAAAAATATGATCAAGCAAACAGGGCAAAAATTTCTGATTGAGAGTTTGGAGAAACTAGAGATATGATCAAGTTATATGTGGATAAAAAGAAAGTCAAAAATGTCTAGCAAAATAAACACACAAGAAAAACTTACAAATAAGTCATGTTCGAATACAAAGCAAATTAAAATAAAGTAAGTTTTACAGTGAGTAATGGAGTTAAAATAAAGAGAATGCACTCAAATCTTGAATATGGTTTTGTTTATATTCAATTGACTCAAAGGAAATGACATTGTACAAATATAGCAAATTGAAAATAATTTTAGGGCACTACTTGTTCTATCATTGAATAATATTACTTTGTATTATTGTAAGCATTATTTCTTGGTTTTAGAATCAATCTACAATCAAGGTGTGGAAGAGTTGGCTGTGTTTTACAGAAAAAAAAATCATGTTGTGAATCCTATACCTTAATCAACGTTCATACTAAATGTGAGTTCTAAATAAATATTTGAAAAATAACTAAATGCATGAAATTTCCAATGGAAGATTGTAAGTGTAGCTGATAAAGATTGAGATGTAGCAAAAAGAAAGAAAGGAAGAGATAAATATAAGTATTTGAATGCTTTTGATTTGCAAAATGTGGTAAAAGGACACTATTGAGAGAAAAAAATATGGAACCAGTGGAAAAACTAAAAATAATAATTTGGACACTAAAATGAGAAGAGAGAGTTGTGACTAAAAGATGAAGCTTAGTTGCCATCAATAAGTCAATAGATATTAACTGAGATATAAATATATATAAAATGTGAGAATACTTACTGAAGAATTAACATTAAATTTGTTATATCATTCTAAGAAGAAGTCAGGAACAAACTGTCAAATTGTTTATGTTTCTATTTATGTGAAATATCCAGATTAAGTAAATTAATAGACAAAATACAGAATAGTGAGCGCAAGGGTTAGAGGAAAATATCAGTATGATGAGTATGAAATTTATTTTAGGGTGATGAAAATATTTTGTGACAAAGTAGACATGGTGGATGCACAACATTTTTCATGTAATAAATGCTGTTGACTTTAAACTGTTTCACATCCTCTGAAATTCATTTCAAAACATTATAAATAATTAAAAAACATGGCATATATGACGGCTATGGTAATAAAACTTTATTTCAGAATAAACTTATTTTACTAGGAGAGGTATCACCTTATTCATATATTTTTGACAAATATTTATTTTAAAAATAATCTAAATTTAGCTAATTCTCTCTAGAGAATAGAGGAAATGAAACAGTAAAATGTTGTCCAGTTGATTATATTGTAAATGGATGCAGATATGTTTAAAACATATTTTACTATCATGATATAAATGGATATTTCAGCTGTTAATTTCAAGTATATATTAAATGAATGCATATATTTCAGATAAATATGATAAATGATAAGAAATCTATAAAGTAAGCATCAAATATACTTCTTTAATTCACCATAATCCTACGGTAATCTGCTCTCAAATTGTTGTGTGTTAATTATGAAGGGATATAAATCTCTGCATTTCCTTTATCCCTGTCTTTTAGTAGTGAATTGGCAATTTCTGCTAATAGCTTTGTTGTCTGATGAGCTGAATTACTATATTCTCTGCACAAGACTTAGTTAATCATCTAAGATATTTGAAAAATTAACCTCCATTTAAACATTAGAATTGGGGACAGGAGCATGAAAACATTACCTCTGACAGAAAAGAAAAAGAAAATCAATGTTTTATAGTTTTTCAAGAACACAAGGAGTCTTAGGTTGTTCATCACAATTATATTTGTATGTAAAACAAAATTGAAAAGCTATTTCCAGGAGAAAAGAGAAAAATTCCTGCCCCTCACTCTTGGAGTATGCTATTTCCTTTAAGATAGAATATTATCTTCTACAATATCATTATTTCAACCTTGAAAGTTTTAGTTGTTAGCTTTAGACACACCAAGGAAAATCTTTTAAAAGAAGTAAAATGTGTTCTCATTTACAGTGGTGAAATCTTTTAAAAATGCACATTTCAAAATTCTCAAGATTTGTATGTAGAACTTAATGAAATGGAAATATGGTTGTTAATTACACTCAGCTCAGCCTGAGAGTTCATGGTGCTGTCAGCCTGTTTGGTCATGGGTAGCTAAGCAACACAGCCAACTAGCACCTTGGCAGAGGATATTTTTAACTTCATTGCATATTTTTCATTTATCTATTAGAGATTGATTTGTTTTGCAATTTATTTTGAAAAATGAAAGAGATACCATTACACTAAAGGAAACTTGCAAATAGGAATTAAAAAAAAAAGGATGATCTCCATGATTTGAGATATAAACAACAGAAATGTTAGTATGTAAACATTATACTCTTTTGTGTCTTTTTTCAAAGAAGTGAAAATGCTTAAGACTTAAAATGTTTTATCAATCAGTAAAATTGTTTTCTATTCGTGAGTGAACACACTGATATCTCACAAGTTAAATAATTTAATTTGTTTCTGAACTCAGATTAATATAGAGACAAGTGCATGATTGTCTGACAAGTGGAGTATGAGTTAGACACTAGGACTACGTTCCTTCTATAGACAGTGTTTCAAGGAGAGACAAGGAAAGTAAAAGGTTGTCAGAAATCTTAAATATCAGAGTAGTAATGGGAAGAAAGCCTTTGGAATGATTAATTTCATTTCTAGATGCCTGGCTGCCTGTGCTACACCTGGAAGAGTGCTGAAGGCCACAAAACTTATTTATTCTCATCAGGTACATTCACCATTTTTACCCACTAGATAGGAGGAAGAGAGATTTTCTCTCCTTAGGGTAGTCTGCTATTCACATATCACTGAAAAAAAAAGTTATCTAGAATTGACATTTGTGGAAGGTTCAAATGCTAACTCCACATTTAGTATCTTATGTTATCAATATGTATACTTTCTCTCTTCTTTATATTCTCACTTTTGTAATGAAAGAATACGATCCTTCATTCAGAGTGTTGTAAAAAGTTCATAAACTCTCTGGCATATATCAGGTCACTTAAACCTGGCCCAACTCTGTGCCTACTCTTCATAACTGGACACTATAATAAAGTACTGAGAGTGATTTCAACATTTTTCATATCTTACCTGCTATCGTTAATGCAATCTAAAAGCTATCAACCCTTAAGTATTAGCTATATTTTCCTGAAAGGAGTAATCAATCTCTCAACAGGAAAAATAGATGGTATTCAAAAAAAAAAAAAAAAAATAAGAGACTGACCTGGGATAACTTGATGTAAAAAAGAGTTTTATAAATTTATATCTCTCATGATTAAAAACCTATTGAACATTTTAAATTTTAAAGCATTTCTAAAATATAGCCCCTGCTTCATTTAAATATGATTATAGCTTGTTTAATGGAGTTAAATCCTCTTTCAAAGGATCCCATTTATAAAGATCTCCAATGTAATTGATTTAAAAACCTAGACACATGATTCAGTATCCCAGGTTCTGTTCTTGGTAGTATTCAGTGTTTCTTTAATAATGTATTAAAGGATGGGAGATCGCTCTCTATATAAACTGAACAACATCCTATTTCCTATGTGAATTGATAGTGGAGACAGAGTGACAGGTTTAAGGAAGTTTCTCATACTTGCCCATTGTTCAGTTTTAGATATGAGCTAAGTTAAATTTCAATCACTAGTATTTGTAGTTGGTCAAAGTGACCATGGTAGGGACTCTAGAATAGTCATATAGCATTCTACAAAGTTGCACAAGGCTTCCATCTTAACAGGTAAGTGAGGTGATATGAAAAAAGCAATCTTGTTTGGACTCCATGCAGTGATATGAGGAGATGATGATATTTTTTAGCTTAATTTACTCGTTTGTGTTCCTTTTCAGCATATGCTCAGAGTGGTAGACTCTGTCCCCTGCTATTGGGGACAACAAAGGAAGGAAGTCACATAATATACTCGCTTTAGTTCTGCAGTGGAGATAAGATTAAACAACAGTAATGTTTCTCACTACCGACATAAAAATAAATTGAAAACATTAGCAGGAATGCCACTAAGTCAGAGCTTCCCAATCACACTC
The DNA here is from genome assembly GCA_004363575.1 of Solenodon paradoxus. Taxonomy (NCBI): domain Eukaryota; kingdom Metazoa; phylum Chordata; class Mammalia; order Eulipotyphla; family Solenodontidae; genus Solenodon; species Solenodon paradoxus. The sequence continues at coordinate 909,223 of RJWH01000033.1, forward strand.
ACCATAAAGACACACATTTCCTGAATTCTCTGGAGGTTTGTGAATGAAAGGGTAAAAATGCAGCATCATAAATCTTACCCCTATAGAATAAGGCATAGGTGAAGTAAAAGCTAGCAGAACATCAATTTATACATGAAAATTAGTAATGACATGGCAATTAGAAACTGAGACAGTTTTTTTCCCCCATTTTAATGTGTCTTATTAGGCTTCTAGTTGTGGGGGTGCTTTATGTATATTTAGGTATATTAAATTATAAATACATGTTTAAACACAGTAGGAAAAAGTTCTATGATTTTGAGAGATTGTATACAGAATGTATTGCAAGTTATATAGAAAATACAAATATTGGTTGGCACACTTTGGTGACCTAGTGGTCTCGCACCCTGTATCCCTAGGTCCCCAGTTCAAGACCCAGAGCCAGGGAAAAGAATCTTGTAAACAATTAAAATAAAATACTTACTTTGTCCTTGTCTCTCTTCCTGCCTCCCTGACTAAGTGCCTTCATTCCTGCCTGCACCTCTTCAAGAAAGGGGCCAGGGGGAGGGAGGGAGGGAGAAGAGAGAGAAAGGAAAACAAATATTAGTATAAATATATGTAGGATTTGCGGAAACTTGCTATTCTATGAACACTATGTATTTTAATTATTAACTTGCTACTACTCTAGTGTAGTGTCTTTATTTTTTTAGAGTCTAGTAAGTTTTATTTGAATTTGCTCTTTATTCTTTTCCCATGGCACGTTGAGCTTAAAAATCATCTTCAGCACTTCAGTACTTAAGTTACGGAAGCACCAATGCACTTTTGTATTTACTCTCTTTTTACAACTTCTAACACTCTGAATTTTGCTATTGAAACACTGTCTTTTAAAAGATCACTATCATATTTAAGGTTTAAATTTTGACCCTTAAATGAAATAATCCTCTAATCATTTTAAATGCAGCTATTGTTTATCTTGAAATGATATTGATGCCTTTTAAATGTTAGGTCATTTTCTTTCCCTTCAATTTAATTGATATAAATGTTTAAATAGCTAATATTATACAAATTAAAGAAAGTAGTTGCCCTGATAGGAATATCTTTTATTTTATTTCCTTTTTTTCCCCTTTTTTTCCTTTCCTTTTTTAAAAGTTTCAGGATATAGCTTACTAACATGACTATGAAACTTTTCCTGATTTCTTTCTTTTGCTGCTTTATTTTTAGTGTATTGTAATTACTCACTTTAATATATGCTATATTTTCACATAAGTATGGTTACTACATAATATATGTGATTTTATTTTTAATGTATTTTACTTCCTTTCTTTTATAATTGGTTGTATTAAACTGTTTTAACCTCAAATTATATAAAATAAATAAGCCAATGTTATAGTATGGTTTGATATTTATTAATCGATTGTATCATAATTTTTCATGGTATTTTGTCTGTTGACTAAAAGCAACAGTTTAGAGGGTATGTTTTGAAATTTTGTGTCAGACTATAAAATATGACAAGAAAATATATTGGACATCAGTATCTTCATATGTACATGTGCAGTTATACAAACTCTTGAGAATGTTAAGACATAATGATGTTTACAAGTGAAATGCCTAACATATAGTTGGATATACTATTGATTTTCAGCAAAAAGTAGCTATTATCCTATAATTTATGCTGGACTTGACTCTAAATATTTTATCACATGCTCATATAAATTGTTTTAAGAAATAAAACAAAGTTATTTAGAATGTTTTGCCAACTGTTCTTTGTTTCTAGGATATTTTACAACTGAATAAAATTATAAAACAGTATAAAAGAGACAGAACTTTTTTCTAAAGTGGATTAATTAAATTTGATTATTTCAAATGGTGTCTAGCTTCACAGAATCTTGAATTTAGAAAAATATGCATGCAGTTGTTTTTACAATTTGACTGTTTCCTTAACTAAATATGGGTGGCCTCAGCTTAAAGATTTGCACAAGGAGTAGGAGACATGATCCAGAATTTAAACAGGAATATACAATCAATTAACATCTGCATTCATCCATACCTAGCTTAACATGCATGGAGTCTATATTCTATATCTTGTGCTTCAGAATATGAAACTCTTTCCAGCTGGAAAGATGTAAGTAAAATAATCAGTTCAAGAAAGATTACTCACTTACCTAACTTAATTTTTAAATCTTTTACTTTAATAATAGATATTATTTTATTGACATTTGTGCACTCTGTGAATAACTTGCGAAGAGGAAAATGAATCTACAAATATTAAAATAATTTCTAGATTACAAAAGTACTTTTGATACTTGTCATGGTATGCACCTTATCATGAATGTGTACAAGGAAAAACAATAAAAATATCTTTACATATATTTTTCCCATTTGAGTGAGATTGCATTATGGTCACTGAAAACAATCCTTTTTCAGGAGATGAATTTGGTTTTCAGACAGCATTTTTAGCAGAGAGAAAATGCCATGATTTAGTAGCCTTCAATACTAATACTAATTACCCTCACTTGATATTTCCCTAATATCTTATTAGATAGCCCTAAATATTACAGGATTACTTATCCTTCTTTCTTTTCTTATCTAGAAAGCTTATTTAAAACAACACCAGGTAGGAGATGATGTATTTTGTTTTCACATTGATGTTCTATAATGAATATATTATCTCAGGAACTTTCTTGGCTTACCTTTTGCTGTTGAATAACACCACATTTTATTAAAGATCTGTGAAATGTTCCCTGAGATGTTACATAGCCTATTCTCTTTAGACAGTAAATTTTGCAAAATCTTCTTGGCTTTGTATAGGTGATAACAAGAAACACGAATAATGAGATAAAACCTCTTCTTTCAGGTTTTTTAATTGAGGAACAAATTATTTCATAGTTTCTCATTAGTTATTCCCATGGATTCTAATGACAAGGTGCCAACTTTCACACTTTAAACAGGTTAATTAATCAGGTAGTAATGAAGTTGGGTGATACCTGAGTGTTGGTGTGCCGAATAATCATAGTTCCTAATAATGTATTTAAATGTCTGTAAACCTGAGAGAATAAGTTGAAATTCAGATCTTCTGAGTTCTGCATAAATAAATGTGTGCTATCTAATGAGAAAACTAATTCTAATTTCGTATTCTACGTATTTTTTAAATTGTATATGCATATATACTTATATGCATAATTATATATATTCATTATATTTATCACATATATCTTGCTTTTTTCTCATAAGGGTATGTACATAATTAGATCATATTTTAATCATCACATTTGTACAATTTGTTCTCTATTTAGCTAATCCACCATATTTTAATTGTAAATCTCACTGTTTAATTGTGATGTTACTTATGAAACTAGGTAAAAGTAAATTTTTAGGAGAAATACAAGAATATGAAACAGATATGTGTCAAATGAGATACCCTTATTAGGAAACAGCACTAAGGTGTAAATAACCTTGAGATCCTGGAGAATGCACTGCTTAGAAGGATACTCTGGAGAAATCTCAGTTTGTCACTGAAAGTTTCTGCTTTACTCAGATAGGCATTTGAATATATATATATATATATATATATATGATATGATGAATATCATCTTACTTGTAGTCATAGCAAAAGATTGCAACAATACTTTTAAATCAGATAAATTAGTTCTTTTTCCATGATGATATTTTAAACAAACCTTTTTCTAAATAGAAGGTTTAGGATATAAGACCATATCTTACCAGCAAGTGTGTCATTCTTGTAAAATTAATAACACAATGAAAAAAATCTGCTTCCTAAAGATATTATGTAGAGTGTCTACATTGTCCTAGTAGCAACTATAATATTGGTGGGGTGATAGCACATATAATTAATTCAACTGATTAAGATGAAAATGTTGAGTTTGGATCAGGAAAGACAGGGTTTATTTAAATCAAGAAAAATAATATTATTGTCCTCTTACTATTATGAAACTGAGTTAACTGGGCTTAAGTAGGGAGGATCTTGAAACACCTCATTCTTGGAGGACGACATTGTCCAACAGGTAGTTAATGATCAGATTATGATCATAGTTCCCACAAAATGGGAGGCCTGCCATCAAGAGTTAAGCTGTGCCACTAAGAGCAGGAGGAGGCTGTAAGACAGCAAGAGACATGGAGGGATGCGGTACAGGGATCCCACTTGTGTTCCCACAAAATCATTAGAAGACTTGAGACCTGGGAACACAACTCTGCCCCATGGAGACCTCGTGTGGCCTAACAAATTTTACTCTGCTGGGATATGATGACTGGTGCTTCAGTTACTGAAGCACGTACATATTTTTTTTTTTTCTTTTTTACATATTGCAGTTACAAGATATGATCTTTATTCATAGTGTTTATGGGTGAGTGTCAATAATATTAGTTAATGGAAGGAGAAAATGAAGGAAATAAAGTAAAATCTTTCAGGAAATTGCAAGAGCACATAATATTATGTAGTTTATCTCCTTTTCCTAAAAGTGATGTAGGGACAAAGCAAAACTCCAAAATGCGTTTAATTTTTTTTTTCTTCAAAATGACATGGTCTTGGTAAGTTGTTGTCAAAAAGGGAAAAAGAACACAAAAACATGTATATTATTAACACGACTGCATTCCATTATTTTCTTTTGCAAAATAAATTACATAAATGGTGTTTGTATTGTTTGCTATACTTCACTCAGAGATTGGAATAATTAAGTTTCAAGAACTGAGATGCTTTAAAACACATTTAATTTAGAAAAATTGGTTAGGAAGCTACTGCAATTTAAAAAAAATAAACAAAAAGGACAAAAGTTTCCTATGTCTTACTGGGTAATTTGGAGTGCATTTAGACTATGGCATTAGAAGTACAAAAGGTAACTAAAAATGCCATTAAATGAAATGTTCCAAGTCCAAGCAATTTCCTTCTTAACAGAAAGTAAAATGCAAACAGAGATTACTAAAACCCTGCTGTGTTTAATTTAAGTGTATGTAAGCCTTTTACTCACAGTCATTTTGTCTGAAGATAATCACGGCCATCCACTGTGGTCAGGGCTGTGAAGCATGGGTTGTCAAAAGTTGCTCACTCTTTGATTCCACCTTGCTTGTATCAGCCAGGGTTCACACCAGGCAAGTCCAGCATATTCATCTTCTGACAGGATGGAATTCTCCTATTTTTTTGACACCAATTTTTGTTGTTGCTTCCATACTGCTTGCAGCCACATAGAAATGAGTGTGTAACTGAGTGCCTGCCATTGCGAGATGATATGATTGACCATTTAAAAGCAAAAAGACCTCTGTACCAGTATCAATCTTTATTTATGGAATATGTGTGCTTGTGTCTCATTCCATATAAAATTTCAAAGTATAAAGCTTGCAAAATTAAAATAAACAGTATCAACTCTATTACACAATTCAAACTGCTAGAAATATTTTGTTGCACTCAGTCTATTTGAAATGTAAGCAAAATTATTGTAGTGTTTCTCAGAGGTAAACAAAAAGTGAGACTGCATTCATTTTCTAAAAAAATAGAGTTAAGGAGGTATGTACCAGATGTACATATAGAGTATGGTTAATAAAACTGTTCTTTATTTTATTGGAATGATTATTTTTCCAATATTTTAAAACATTTCACAGTTTGAGTTGGAAAATATTTTGAGATTCAGAGGATGTCATTTATGGAAGAAATGTTCAATACTATTTTGCCATTTCATAATCAACTTCTGTTAGTAATGCCTAGGATGAAGAAAGAATTTGCTGTAATATGATGACTACATATTTATTTTGATTTAAAGTACTTCACAATGGGTATTTATTAAAAATTTGAATGTACACTAATTCTTGCTTCTAGGTTATATATGCAAATAAAAAAGTGAATGAAATAGTATAGTTTCTGTCATCAAATAAAAACATGAAAAATTATAAAGATTTCAAGAAATTGTATGTATATCTATAAACAGACACAAATACAAAAATATCTTCTGAAAATTTCGAAAGATAAAGGAAGTATTTTAAAATGCCTAGTAAGTCATTTCTTAACGTGTAAAGCATTCATGAAATGTCACCATGGGCCAACATTTCTTGACATAGTGTAACCAATCGCCCCTGAAAATAGTCAATAAGCACCAAAGCTAGTATAAATGATTTCAGAAAGTAATTAAACAATGCAACCCTGTAACCCAAAAGCATAAGCAAAATGGTGGTCTTACCTGGACATGCATGCAGGCCTGTGGGAGAGGCCTCTGCCATGTGACAGATAAGCTTAGTAATGTCTTGAATCCTGGATAATCTTTGAGCTCTCAAGAGCATTGGATGTCATCAACAAGCCTGGGTTGTGGCCAAGAATAAGCAGTTTGGGGTGTACAGGGAAATCTAAAAGCATCCTAATGTGCTTTGCGGTTATGTGACTGAATTATGGAAATTTATTATTTAAGATGTGCTGTTTTACCTTCTTTATTTTACCTAGCTCTTTCAAGGAAGCTCTTATAATATGCAGTGATGAGACATGACTGGATGGACTTATCCTCCATAAGTTTGTCACTATAAACAGTATTAAAATAATTTGATACAAAAAGGAAATGGCATAGAATCTAAAGGATTTTGAGATAATTCATTCTAACCCTTTGTGACTATATGAAGAAGCTAATACTCTGTGAAGGCATATTCCTTCATCAAGAAAACTTGTGGTTAGCAGGGGCAAGACAAGTGGACATGCAAATTCAGTATTGTGTCATTCCATTGGTGCCCTCTCCATAGAAGACAATTTGCATAGAGTCCCCTGGAGCTGTGAAAATGGATAGAGCTATAAAATAATGCAAATATGACTAAAAGAAATTCACATTCTCAATGAGGTATAGTGGAAGAATTAGTTATCAAGATTACATTAAATTCACAACAGATAGAGAGCCCCAGACAAATCTGGAAAGTAGGAAAAATCATATCTTTAATACTTCTGTGTTTACACCATGATGCACATTCTATCCCTTAAAACATAATACAAGTCACCCAAGACAAGAGTGTGCCAGTCATCAGTTGAAGTGCCTTTCAACTCTACTTTCAAATTCAAAAATTTTTGCCTGCTTCCTTAAAATGGATCTGGGCCCTTAAAATTTTTTCTTAGTTGATCAGATGGTTGAGCTTTGTCAATGGAGGCAACTGGAAAGGGATTATAGGAGGAAAACATTTGATCCCAGTTTCATGTTTGTTTAATGGTCTCCTACATCACACTGTGCTTCTTTAGCCTGAGTAACTACTCCTGCTCAAGGTTCTGCACTGTATGCAGACTTTTCCTATACTTTACAATGTATCATACTGTAGCATTCATAGTTTCTCCAGCAATCATCTCTCATGGTACATGGTAGTTAGCAGCACCTCAGCAGCATCCTCCAGAAATTTCCGCAGGTGATTTTGTAGCTAAGTGGCTCTCTAGAGACAATGCCCTTTAACATCTTTATCCAGAACCCTAAAAGTTGCATTTGTAGCAAGTTACAACAAATTCAACAGGTGCAATATCATTGTTATACAGTGAGTCGTAGCCAAGCTCTTCCTCATGAGATCTGCAGCTCAGCATTGGGCCGGCAGGGGGTGGTGCTAACATGTTGTTGCAAGTTGAATTAGAATAGTTTATATTTTTATATTACATATGTTACATATTATACACATTATATGGTTGTATTATATTTTACATATATGTGTGTATATCTATTATTATTACATTCGTTATTATTCCTTTTGCTTCTTGCTATCAAACCCCCCATTATGTCAATTTACTACTAGAGAAAATAAATTCTTTATATTCAGCTTATTCTGTATACCATACTGTACAGTTTCTCTTTCATAATTGAACCCACATTGTTACAAAAGTTACACCAATTTACACTCCAAGAGTATTATGTGAAAAATTTTTGTCCCCTGTTCTTGATGTTGATGACTGTTAAGCTTCCAAGATTCAACCCCTTTGTTATTTTGACAAAATTAATATACATTATTCAACTTTTCTATTTGGAGTTTGTGTGTGTGTATGCGTGCATGAGTGTGTGTATGGATTAATTGCTAATGGCCTTAAATTATATTAAGAATATATATCTGATATTTAATATGATTTGCAAAATTTACCCCATTTAGCTGCTCAGTTACCATGTCTGTTTAAGTTTTATATAGACATAGTTATATAGATTTACATATATGGATATAGACATGTAGATAGATATAGATAAATGATAGGTTAAAAATAGAAAATGGACTATCTACAAAGTTGATTTTAAAAATTAAATGAAGATTAGGATTCATTAACTTGAACAGATGTCACAGAAGGTAAAATCAAAAACTGAAGAAGAAAATCAGAAATAAAACAATGAAAGCAGTGATAACAAAAGTTCAAGAGAATCAGAGACATTGAAAACAGTTGTATGTCCTAAATTATGTGTAATTTAAGCACCTAAAGGGAAAAAAAGAGAAAGGGTAGAAATAATATTCAGTAGGTAATGGTCGGAATTCTCCAAAGCAGATTTGTAAAAAAGTAAACTAAAGTTTCAAGGATAACAACTCTTACATTTTTTTTGATTCCTCATTTCCCTTATTTAGATAAGATGTATATAAGAACTACTTATTAAAATGTAAAGAAATAAATATCAACAATGTGATTCTCCATAAAAATAATGAGATCACTGGTGGGCATCATCAAAATCAATTTTTCTTCTGAACTTCAGATATTAATCAAAATTATACAGCAACTCAAGGGGAATTTATTCAAGAAAAACTATGAATATCAGTAAGAACTATGAGATTTTTAGTGTTTTTATTTGCTAGCCTCCTCTCCATCCCCCTCTCCAAAAATATAAGGTAGCCTTGAAAACCTGCATGCCCAAATAGCAAAAACAGCAGCATCTCAATCACCAGATGGAACAAAAAATACATTTAACTCTCTTAAAATTCCTATCCTCAGAGAATTTTCACCATTTGACCTATAAGACAACTCTGAAAAAATTCCATTTGGTCAATTTATGTGTATTTATCTTGACAGAGCTTGCTAAATGAGAAAAACTGAAAAGTTCTATAAAACTAGCTCTAGAAGTTCCAGAAGATTTTGTTAAAGAAATAAAGAATAAAAGAAAAGGATGATGATTGTTTAGTATCAGTTGTCAGAGGCAACAATACCAGGTGGGGCATAAAAGAATTTGAACAAAAACCTTATAAAGAATATCTGTGGATGAGATTTCTATAAGTAGTTTTGAAAATATCTGTCTTATTCCTGAGAATGTAAAGAGTCATGCATAAGTGTATGTCTTTGTCCAGAACTAAGAGAGATTTGAAAAAGCCCGAAAATCTCCTGTCTGTCTGATGTTGTGGTACTCCAAAAGTTAAGGCAGAGTTGTGAAATTCCAGAGCAATGACGATAAGTCCCAAAGCATCTACAAAGTCCATTGGAAAGTGTGAGTAGGTAACAATTTAAGGAACTTAAGGAAATCTTTGTCTAATCATGATATAACCATATGCTAACTGAGCAGAGACTTCAGTGGTCACGTACAAGAAAGAAAATAGAATTTGCAGAAAAGTACAATAACAAAAGCAGTAGTGAGAAACCCTGGGGTTAAGAACCATTTGATTTCCAAAGTATTCAAATTATATTAGTCAAAATTCTCATTTTTCAACAATAAAATAGGATATACAAGATATAGATAAATATAGTCCATACACAAGGAATAAAGTAATAAAAACTATATGAGGAAGTTAAATGATGGAAAAAAAATTGATAAACTATTATCAATATGTTAAAATAAGTAAGGGAAACTATGTAAATAAAAGTAAAATATGAGACTGTGGTCTCTCAAAACAAAGATAATCAATAAAATGATAAAAATTATTTTAAAGAACAAACTAGAAATTCCAAAGTAAAAGGAGTAGAGATTTGAACGGCTAACTAAAGTATCAACAAATTTTAAAATATACTAATTTATGTATTTCAGTTCAAGGAACAGAAAGAAAGCAATGAAAAAAAATGAACAAAGCCTCAGATACCTGTGGGATAACATAAAATATAACAAAGTATGCATATTGGAAGTAACAGAAGTAGAATCAAGGAAGAATGGGCAAATATATTTGGGAAATAATAGTTGAACTCACAAAATTTTATGGAAAACATTTATGTACACCAAGAATAATTTCAACAAATTCCACATACAATAAACTCAGATATGTACAAATAGATAAGATACAATCAAATTATCAAAATTAGAAGGAAAATAATCTTAAAAATACCAAGAGAACGACAACTCATAATTTATGAGGGTTCCTAAAATATTAATAGCTGACTTCTTAGAGGCAACTATCAAGGTCAGTATGTCATGGGATAACATAGTCAAAGTGCTAAAGAAAAAGACCTTCAACCAAGCTTTCTATACCTAGAAAAAGCATCCTTTAAAAGAGAAAATAAAGTAATTTTAGGCAAAAGAAACAGAGATACTGTATCTCTGTCAGACTTTTCCTAAAATAGATACTAAAGACTGACATTCGTGCTGAAATAACAAGATCTTATATAAAATTTTGAATTTATATGAAGTATAAGCACTAGTAAGTCTAGTTACATAAAAATATAAAAAATAGTATGAATAAGATTTTGTTTTCAATTGAAAAGAACCAATATTTGCAAAATTGCATTAATAAGCATATATAAATAAATACTTGATATGCATGATAATAGAGACAATGGTGTAGAAAATGTAATTACATTGAGATTTTTTAAATAAATACAAATATTCATTAGTTTCATCCAAATTAAATTGTTTAAATTTAAGATGTGACTTGTTAAGACCCAGAGAAGCAACCATTAAAACAAAACAAAAAAATGAATAAGAACATTAAAATGGACAATAGTAATAATTTTTAAGATAAAATAAGGTATAAGGGGAATAATACAGAAGCAATATATGACAGAAAAATAGCAAAATAGCAAATTTAAATCATGTTTTTTCAATAATTACACTAAAAATCAATGAAAAACTGCAATTCAAAGAAGATATTAACTGAGTGGATATTAAAACAAAACTGATAAAGCAGGTTAAAATAACATCATTGAAATTGGCATACCTTGCATAAAAGAATACAATACTAATATCAAACAAAATAGACTGAGAGAAATGTAATTATTACATACAAAGAGCATTTAATAATGCTGTGAGTTCAAATGCATTTGAAACATATTTCAAATCGATAAAAAAATTGACAAATAGAAAAGACAATTCAAGATAAATATTGGAAACCTAATATCTCTCACCTTACAAAAATATTTAAACTCATGAGAGCATAGAATAGTGAATACCAGAGGATATGGTTGGAGGTGGGGAGAAGGAATAGCAAATTGTTCAACAGGGGTATACGGTTTACATTGAACAAAAAGAAAAGTTTCTACTGATGCACTCTACAACATAAGGCCAATGGCTAATAGTACATATTGGGCACTTAACAATTTTAAGAGGCTAAGTCTCACGTTAAATTTTCTTATCATAAGGAAATAAAAATTAAAATAAAAATCAAAGAAACAGAAGACAATTTTGAAGAAGATGGATACACTGACTACCTTGATCATGGGAATAGTTTAATGGATGTGTGTTTATGTTTAAAGTCATCAAATTTTACGCAAAATTTGTGAAGTTTTTATGTCAATTGTTCCTTAGGAAACTTTTTTTTAAAATAAACACACACATAGCTCAATGGAATAGAATTGTGAATCAAGAAATAAACATTCACATTTGAGCTAATTTATTTTCAACAAGGATGACAAGTAATTCAATGACAAGGAACAGTATTTTCAACAAATTCCATGATACAGGACCAAATAACCAATTTAGAAATGTGAAGTTTATTTTAGCAAACATTTCTCCAAAGAAGATACACAGATACCCAATGAATATATTATATATTATATGTTCAATATCAAAAGTTATTAGGGAAATGCAAAACAAAGCAAAAAATTTTGTTTCATAGCTATTAAATAATAAATTATAAATACTGATAATCATGAAGAGAAATTGTAATACCCATTCCAATTGTTGAGATTATAAAATAGTACAACCACTTTGGAAAACAAGGTGGAAATATCTCAAAATGTTAAACATAAATCATCTGATACACTAATCATACTTTTAGGTATATTTCAGAGAAATGAACCACCTATCCTTGAAAAATAAAATTATATAGAAATAATAATTGCATAATTATTCATAATTATGTATGTCACAAGTAGAATAAACTTAAATATTTATCAATGGATGACTAGATAAACAAAAATGTCCTAGATTAATGTAAGAACATTATTTGACAATACAAATGAAGTAGTAATATATCCTACAGAATGGATAAATTGTTGAAATAGTATGCTAAGTGGAAGAAGTCAGTCACAAAAGTCCATGCATTATATGACTGTCTCAATATGAAATGTACCAGAGAGGCAAGTCATAAAGAAGAGAAAGCAGACTGGTGATTTGTAGTATTTAGAGAGAAAAGGGAATTGGACTGCTAATAGATATGAGATTTCTTTTCGTGATGATGAAAATAATGTAAAGTTAGTTAACAGTGGTAGTTGTGCAAGTCTGAATATATTAAAATGCACTTAGTTGTACATTTTCAAAACAAATTGTATTTGCAAAAAATATATCAGATTGTAAAGTATTTAAGAAGGTAAAAAGCAAATTGGTGACATTCATGTGATATTTTAAAATATAGTTACCCTCATCTTTTCACTCTAAATTCTTTGAGTTGATAAAATGATATAGCATTAAACGTTCATAATATAACTTTATTTTCATAATAAATGTTTATGGTTCAACTATGAAACAAAATGAATATATTTTATAATGACATTTCTCTAGTCTAGTTTTTCTATTAAGCAGAAACTAAGAGAAGGATCATGTTAGTGACACATTTAGTTAGCATAAATTTCAGTAATGACGAAGGAAAAAAGAAAGCGAGCCCCCCAAATAAACAAATCACAATAGAATATTCTAGAGTATTAGGGGTTTGTAATTGCCTGTAATATAATCATAAATGCAGTCTGACTTTACCATTTTGATGACATATCTCATCAATTGTGATAGAGAACTATATATAGAAAGTTGATGGAAAAGAGAGATAAGATTTAGGACTGCCAAAAATATAAATGAGGCTATTGTAGGAAGTTGAGAACAAATGACAAATAAATGATATATTTAAGTGATTTGAAATATCTATTTTATGTGAGTTATTTTTTAAAAAATTATTATTATGTATATTTAATATATATATATGTTTATCTCATCTGTATACTTCTGATATATGAAGGATCACCTAGTGGCACAGAGAGTTGACTAGTATGGGTTCAAAGATGACTTGTCATATTTTCAGGAATTTTGTCATCCATCTATTAAAGCATTGGTAGTTTGAGTTTAGCAAAGATGGGGATATTTATACCATAATAATTGGCAGATGCTACACATAAAGACTCTTCCTTCCCTCCCAAAACAGGCTGCTAAATATTAAGTTGTACATCACAGATACTAACTTTCACAATGAAGGGTACAGAAACAATATTTAAAAACCTGTTTCTTAAAATAATATTAGATAAAGTGAAAATTTATTCATCAATTTATAGGTTAACACTAATGAAAACGTTGATACCAAAAGGCTAATTTGCTAAGAGAATGTTAAGAATATTCTTGATAGCTGGGATATTTTCATTATATATGTAAGATATTAATGTTTCATTTATATCTAAGAAAAAATAAGTATAGAGAAGAAAATTGATTTCATCTAAATATTACAACTTTCTCTTTTCTTAAGAAAAGGTGCAGGAAGGCATGAAGGTGAGCAGGTAGGCAGGCACAAAGAGAGAGGAGGAGGAATTATCTTTATTTTACTTAGCTGTTCATCTTGGTTACATCCTCTTGAGCCTGGGACTCTAACCCAATGTTATGTGATTTGGTCCTTTGGAGTCTATTGACACCTGCTCCACTAGGTGGAACACAGCTTTCTCTTTACTGAGGGGACTCTCCATTATTAGAAAAACCATTGCATATGAATGTCAATGGTAGTCATATTAAGTTATTACTTGCTTAATATACAGAAAGACTAAATCATTTTCTTACCCAAAACACTGATTATTTAATTCTTGACTATTCTTGACTGTTGACCTTGCTAACAATCATCTAATCATCATTAGATTGTATAAAATGTTATCACAGCAATTGTATCCATCCATTGATTTCTCAAAAGCTAAAGGATTGACTTCAAGTCATCTTCAAGTTCTTCTGGGTTCTATTTGGATTATGAGATTGATGGCTTTGTTTCTTTGTATTTGATGAAAATAATTAACACCAATTCTTCATTCTTGGGACAAAGAACTATTAGAGATGTCAAAGCTTACCTGATGACTATTGAGAATAAAAGTGATAATTTTTTTTATGATTGTAACTTCAGGAATGAATACATGGATCGATCTGTTTCTATCTTTCATTTTTCATCCAAAATCTGCCTTAAAATCATTTTAATCTTGCACTATAGTAAAATGATTTTTTTGTGTTTGTTATATTTCACTTTCAAAAATCAAGAGAAATGTGAAGTGTATTGGAAAATGTCTACATGAAACTGCTCTATAAAATAAATATTTTTTCATAGTCTAATAACTTCCAGTCATCAATCAGGAACACATGATTTAAAAATATTATTTGAACTATCTATGGCAGAAAAAAAATAAACACATTCATTTCAATGTGATATCAAAGAGTGGAAACTTTAAATTATTTTATTAAAAAAATGAACTTAACAGAGTAGCTTCTTTAATCTTGAGTATTAGAATCATTTGGGACATACTAAAATTCAGTTGATTTTTATAAGTACATTTAACATTCTGGTGTCACAGTTATTACATGATCTAACTAACCACATGTTGCATACACTGCTATTTTTCAGGATAAACTTGAGGTTTCTTTGTTCTGGGGAAGAAAAATATTTGAATAATAGAGAAACAAGTGTTCTCAACTTATAAAATTACGTTCTTCCTCTTGATCATGTGTATATACAGGAGCTACCTAATCATATAGGAGGGTCTGAAATACTTAGATTCCTTCCAGGTTTAATATGGTTTTATTTATAGAGAGGCTTGTTGCTGAGATACCATGAATTGTAGAGAAAAAGAAAGGAAACTCAAAGTGATGAAATAATGATCAAATTGAAATGTCAACTCCTTTTTTCAAGGAGTACTATTTCTACCTGAGCCTCACTATTATACAAAATGCATAAAATTCCCTCTCAGAGTTGTAGACCAATCATTGATATCAGTTTTAGAGAGACAGAAACTTTCTCAGGGCTGAGACAGCAGGAGTAGTAATAATATCAGTCAGAACCTTGATACACATCAAAGGAAATAAAGCCCTAGGGCTGAAGAAATTACATGGATACCATAGACCAATAATTTTAAATATTAAAAGCCTCTTTTCAAGCTATGGACAATTTGTAGTTAGAAGCAGACAGCCCAAGGTTAGCAAGTACTGAGAATAATCATTCTCTTGAATCCAAGATTTTTTTTTTTTACCTTGAAGCTTTCTAGGAATTAAAGTTACTCATCTAATTCTCATTGATTAATGTTATTTTTCCACCATTCTCTTGTGTGTGTGTTGTATGTATATATGTATGTTTGTATGTAATGTCATCAACTGAGATTTATATTTAAAAAACATTCTTCAATCCATTTTCTACATATATATTGAAGAGTTGTGTTAATTTTTTAAATTTAAATAGAAATGCATTGTCAATTAGTGTCTTTAGTCTATTTCAAACCTGACTTTTTTGTTGATATTCAAATTTAAAGTCTCATTTTCTTTTTAAAGATAAGCAATCTCATTTAGCTACCAGTTTATGCTTTTGCTGCGTTAATTTGATAATGTAAAGCAGATAGATGGTTTTGATTTATGATGACTTCTTTAAAATTAGCTTGCATGTAACTCTTCAGTCTAGAGTATTTGCTTGTTTGGTTTCTAACAAAGGCTCATTAAAATGAGTAAAACTCATAAAACTTACCTTGAAACAGTTCTATAGTTGAACTCTATTCTCAAAGGAATTTCTAATTTGCAATTTATATTTCAGACTCTGACGAAGATATTAAAAATAAATTGTATAAAGTACTCTGAAAATACTTGGTACTTTTTCACAAGTGTAGTAAAGTCCTGATACTTTGATTACAAAGATATTTGTTTTCATATCATCTATACATAAAAGATGATTCATTATGTTTTGTCACTAATTAAATGGCATTTTGAAGACTGTGAATCAGTAAAAATTGGTATTTTCAAACACCAGGGTGATCTGTCTATCTAGCTATCTCTCTTGTCTGTCTACCTATCTATCATCTCTCTTGTCTGTCTACCTCTCTAGCATATTTGCATAAGATAGTTGAGATTTGGAAACAAGGTGATACTTGAACACATGCATAAAACTTTTCAAGTTTATTTTCACATAAAATGTGATCGATCATCTTCAACAAATGAGCTCTTTGCATTTTGGGCTTAAATTTTCCCTCATTGTTGCATGAATAATAGTTTAATATAAACACATTTATTGTCTTCTTTAGTATGAGGTTAAAGACATATAAAATATCAATAAGCAAAGTTTGCCTTCTGAGTTGTATTCTGCTTAATTGAATGTTAGATCGATTAGGATGAAGGCAAGATTAAATCTAACAGCAAAACTTTGTCACATTTGACTATTTTTATATCTTGACATACTGAACTTACCTGAAATTTTTTTCCTTATAATTTCTTTATTATTGAACTTCAGGGTCATCATCGTGAACATGGATTACAATTTTTCACAACTAGGTACAAAACATTAGATTTTAGGTGGCTCGAGGATATTAATAATCTGCTTTGTGAAAAAGCATCTGAATTAGTCTGTGTTCCCTGGTTATGAACATTTACCTCATAAAAAGGGTGAACTATTTTTAATTATTAATACTTGACACTTTGATTGTGTGAAATTTATTTAGCCAAGATTAAATGAATAATTACTAAAGTGACTAAAATTGCATAGTTGACAGTTAAAAACAGCAATGACCTAGATTCACAACTCAAAAGGCAAGAGATGGAGGGCTGATTTTAATATTATTCAGGAAAATGAAAAGATTGAATGCTAGAATTTTCTAATAACTTATTGGTCCACTCCATCTGATTATGGACCTTAATGAGTTGATGCTCCAAGGACGTCATCAAAGTCATCTTGAGAGTGAGCCTGTATACAATGGATTATATCCCAACTTTTGAAATTTTTTCTGATTGATTTGGAAATATGCAAACTTAATATGTAAATGTCTACCTACTATCCATGTGTCTAATACAGGAGTTGTCAAGTATGGTTCACCAAGACTTGAATACAAAGCATAGTATCAATATTCCATCACAATTCTAATAGAAGTTTTTGTCCATGGGGAGTTCAGACTGCACGTGTAGTTTAGCAAAAGTACCATCTGGAAGTAATTCACTGTTACTGCTCCTTATCAGTACTGCTGAGGATTTTTTTATCAAGTATAAATGAATCATAAGACAGACTTATGTATGATCATTAAACTCTAAAAACTTGCTAGGCTATCATCTCGCCATGTAAAATAGAAATCTAATAGAGGTACATTAGATCATGCAAGTGAATGGTAAGAGTGTGACGTGTGAAGGGAGAAATATACTGAAATCTGTCTGCGTTATACCAGGAAATTACATATTCTTCTTAAAGTAAAATAAACACTTGACAAAGCTGTTAATCATCCCTGGTGGAAAGGATTTACCGATTCAATATTAAGATGATGAGCTTCCCACTGGTCTTAGAAGCACTAGAGTCAAATGAATCTATTTTCCTCTGAAATCATTCAGATAAAAATTATTTTCACATTGAGGAATATGAATGGCTTGAATGCTAAAATGGCATTTTAAAAATACATTGTCCCTTCCATGGGTTCCTAATAGTTTTCAGTTAATGTTTGGTTAGGAAAGAAAAAAACAAATCCTATTCACTTTTTTTGAAAGAAACAACTAACCTTCATTTCCTGTGAAAAAAGAAAATATGACAGGATGACAAAGAGGCAAATATACACATCTGTCAAAATTCGCTTCACATTATGAATATAACTCAGCCGTAAAAGAATATATAATTTCCTCCTAAGATTTATTTTATAAAACGTCTCTCACATGTTAGGGTAAATTGAAATAATCTTTCACTGATAACATATTTGTAAATTTACCTGCAGTGATATTGTAGCTGGTAACTCCTATAAACACAAATACATTTCAAAAGTTTTCCATTTACAAAGAGATTATAGAATTTACTGATTAAGAAAGTGTGCAGTGCAGTGTAAGTGTGTTTGTTTCCTAGGAAACAAGCTAGTACTGCACCACTGAAGAAATTTGTAAGCATTCAAATATTCTGTAATCAGGCCTCAGGAGAACATATTCAATTTTTTAAAAGGAATAAATATTTGACATCCTAGCCATTTTCTAAATATACTTGTAGATGAGACCTGCTGTCAAGAGGCTGTGATTCTAGAGTGAGAAACAATGTTATAATAGGTGAGTCAAGAACAGACTTCAACTTGGCTAATCCAAGTGACAGGACTAAAGTAGGTGTCATTTAAAACTGTGAGGTAGGAATGACAACTACAATACTATAAAGGGAGACTAATTTTAGAATAAAGATGCATAGCCAGGAATGAAAAGACACAGATTTAAACACAACACTGGAGACTAAAAAGCGTCATTAAAGACATACATTAACCTTTAATCTTGGGAGGCACGTTTACAGGTGGACAGGCTAAGAAAAGTCATTCATCTTCTGGGTAATAAAGCACACTCTAGTACATAAGTATGTGTTTTCTGTGGGCTATCATGGTGCCTAAAATCGCTACATTATATATGAGATCTTCTGAATTTCTGTAGCTATGAATGTAGTAAACATTTTCATGGGTTCTAATACAGTGAAAAAGAGAAGATAGAAGGTTTGGGTCTGGTTTCAACAGTCTCATCTATAAAGTAAGGATTTTGATGTTGTTCATAGGGCTGTTGATAATTTAGTGTTTTTAAAATCCAATGTATAAGATAAAGGTTTATTTAAGTAAGCATTCATGCACGGTAATTATCTTTATTTTCATTAATGAAAATAAGTTACATATGACTAGGAATCATATGTATATCTGTATATATGATATAAATTTAAAATAAAAAAACATATAATACATCCGATAATAAATTTTGCTCTGAAGGAAAAGCAGAAGGGTGGAGGAAATACATTCCATTTTAGCAATTATGAACAAAAAAGGATTTTCTGTATGATGATATCTGAGCAGAGAGTTAAAACAAAGGTTGAATATACTAGTAACTGGTAGAAGAGTATTACAGATAGAAAAAACGTTATCAGGGATATAGTCACAACTGAGCAAAAAGCTAGAAGACAAGTATATGGCTAAAAAGAAGAACAAAGATAAAAATGGAGGATGTACTTAGAAATCAGAAAATACTAGGGTTTGGAGTCCATAGTCAGGACTTGTGATATCCTATGTGTAATGAAGTTTATTAGAATATTTCATTCAGAAAATGATAAGAACTGATATATCTTTGACTTACGGAATAAGGAAGATATATTTAATTGGTTGATGGAATTTGTACAAAGAAGAACTTTATCACTGTTTAGTTATGCATACTGGAGAGTAAATGGTGTGGGAAGCTGCATGTCTGGTTGCTGCATGAGGCTCCTGAGTACCTCTGGGTAACAGGCATTAAATGGGAGTAGAAGAGCTAAGGTCTTTACTCTTGTTTTTTTGTAGACAGTGTCTATATCTTCAGAGCACAATTTCAAGAGATAACCATTCTATTATGCATAAGAGAGAATTTAAGGGTCTTTTTCACATATACTTAGCACCATTTCTATAAATGACATTTACCTTTTTCTCCAGTAATCGTGTCGTTGCAAACACTGGTAGTCACACATACGCTTCATTAAAGAAGAAATATTCAGAGGTCACCTTTTATCATTATTGTCTTGGCAACATAGAGATGGAAAACAGCATGGTATAAGTGGGGAAACAAAATGCTTAAAATCTAAAGTCAGTGGAGGAATTGGGGTTTATTTTCATTTGAAAAATTGTGATAGTCTATTTTACAGTATTAAGTGATTACGTGTCCCCACAGCAATGAGGGACAATTACTGAAACTAATCTGTCAATACATTCCATTGGCAAAACTCTATAAGCATGAGACAAAAAGACTTTCCTGTTTAATAAGCTAGATATGGAAACAGATGATCAAAGTTTATCAGAAGACAGACTATATATGACAGTAAGTTCAGTGGTAAAATGTAAGATATTCAAAAATAGATTGTAGACATGAAAAAAATATATATTTATGTGAAGAAAAAACATTATGGTCATTTCATGAGAAATAACATGAGAACACCACATTAGGCAAGTTAGAACTATAAATATCCTGGAGAGAAATTTTGAATAATTTCTGAACACTCCAATTGAACTTATGGCTATATCACCGACGATAGAATGTCTACTGTTTCTGAAATAACTCTACTGGGACTTTGCTATAGGGTTGGGCATAATTTTATGTTTTTGGCATTCTGTTAAGGAGAGGATAAGAATAGGATTAAAGTTGGTAGCCTGCTAAACTAGCTATTAGGTAGACGGCCATGGCAAAGTGGGCAGAACACCTGTGTGCTCTGGCTGCTGGTCAGCGAGCTTTATAAAAATGATACATGAAGGACAATGTCCTATGGAGTAACAGAAAGATCACAATTCTACATTGGTAGAAAATATTCCCACATGTGTTAAAATAGTCTCAGGTTTATTAATTTTAGCCATAATTATTCCAACACTGTAAATGTGACTAACCTAAATGGAAATGATCTTTAAGTATAAAGTACACATCTGATTAAGAAGATTACACGCAAAAAGTAGTGAGATATTTCAGTAATGCTTTTATATTATGTGTTAAATTATAGATATTTAAAGTAAATTAAAGAGTAAATTTAATTTAAGCTATTCTGCTTCCTTTTTAAATATAACTACTAGGAAAATTTGTTACATATTAGCTAATATCTATGACTTTTGTAATATTTCTAATGGATAATGTTGCCTTTAAATCTTACAGGGTGGGGCTTTAGCTTGACAAATTGAATGTGTACTGAGGCAAAAAAAGTGTTGTGGTAGAGTGTGAAGGGTATTATTTTGGTGTCCAACATCAGGCTGAATTCAAATATATCATTTAATAGCTACATGACAATGAAAGTTTTATTTAACTTCTCTGTGGTTCAGAGATGTTTAATTTTTAAATGAAGAACTAAAATATGAGAAGCTTAGTATTATGACCAAAGTATTTAGCATTGTCTGTAGTTCATAGAAAGTGGTAGGGAAATCTACTTTCTTCTTTCAGCACTAGAAATGAGAACACTGAACTCTGCCCATCCTTCTTCTAACAACTAGCTTTATGTTGGCAAAGATACCTATTAAGTTACATTTGGCTTCAGTTAATTCAGATTGAAGATGGGTAATAATACTGTAACTGTTTTGAATATAGTTTTCTGTGCAAATAGATTTTTCTGAGGCATTTTCACTCCAACTATGCAAATATCAATTACTGTATTTCCAATGACTCAAAATATTATAAATAGAAAACAAAGATGTCCCAGAAATCCTGGGATTCTCCTTCCAATTTAGAATAAAGTGAATTCAACTTATGTTTAACAAAAATGACCTACTCAATAAGATTGATATTTTTGACATCATTAAAATGGTGATCAATAGTTTATATCTCAAAGGAAAGATGCAGGCAGGAATGAAGGCAAGTAAACAGTCAGAGAATAAGAAAAAAGTGGGAGAAGCACTTTATTTTTATTTAGTTGTTCACATTGGTTATTCCCCCACCCCAACCCTGTCTTGGGACCTTGGGACAGGTGTCGAACTGCTCCCAGTGTACACCACCAGGCCGTGCCCCTGAACGTATTTTTAATAAAATTAAAATATCAACTCATTAATTAAAACAATTTTAAGTGAGAAGTTTTCTCCATAGTTGTTAAAAATGTCTCCTTTTAAAGTGAAAGGTATATTCTTGAGAAGTTGCATTTGTCCTACCAAAAAGTAAAGATATCCCTGTTCTATATAGCAACATTGTATCTAACGTGTGGGGCAAAATTTACCTAATGTCAATGAGCTCTGCAGACAACTGGTGCTCACCACAGAAAGTTTGTGTGTTTGTGTGCATGTGGATAGCACTTAACTCTGTCTTCTATTTTTAATAGGACTATGTTTGTATTTTTTCAATGTAAGCCTAGAATGTTCTCCCTCTTTTGCATAGCAATGTTGTCTAAATATAAGAAGGAAGAAGTTAAGGCAGCTGGCCTGTGTGTGACCTATTTCATCCCCAATTGTGGGTTGGGGGACTCTTCCAGAGAAAATAAAAATGAAGGTTGATGACCTGGATCTCTGGGGCTGGGAACAGAAGCTGGACCTCTGGAATGCTTTAAGCAGGATAGCCCTGACTGAGGATGGCTCGTAGCAACAATAACAGCTCTACAAATTCAAGTGCCTATGATATACATCATATTAGTTGTAGATCCCTAAGATATACAACAGAAATAAAATGTAGATGTTTCATACAGTAATGTCTTTTTCTTCATAAGACAGCAAGCACCTCTTACAGAAAATTCATCTTTATGTTAGATGTTATAGCTATAAAGAGCTTGGCTATTATTCTGAGGTAAAGAATACATACCTAATTTAAGAATTAATGGTGTCGCTTCAGAATACATTATGAAGAAGTTTATATTTCCATTATGACTTTTGCATATGAGTTAGAAAAGGAAAAGTTTACATTTCCTGCAACTCATTCACATCAGCAATGTGTTTTAATGATGTGTTATTCCTGCCCTTCTCTCAAAGACACTAGTTCCATTCCCTAAAGAAAACATAAATAAAATTATGACTCTATAGGGTTAAAATGAGTCTGTTGTCATGATAGTATAAAATAATTTGTGTACTTCTTTAAAAAGAGTGCTGTGAGGCTTGGTCTGATGGTTCAGATCGAGTCTAATGCTGCAGTGTGATCTACGTAAAGCTAAGGACCCAAGTTCATGACTGGAGTTGGGGTGCGAAGGGGCAACAAAAAACAACAGATAACTAAATAAATAAATGCTTCTGCCTCCTCTCACTTTCTGCTTGCTTGCCTGCCTACTCAGCTTCATTCCTGCCTGCTTCTTTACTGTTAAAAATGTTTACTGTGAAACACCATTTCCACACCATGAGATGTAGTCTCCTTTCCTGCCCTTATTTAAGTATACGTGTTATATGAGTACCCTTCAAGTGGAAAAATTATATCCCTTTTCTTTCTGAAATAACAAAATTTAAAAACAGCCTGTGGAATCTACTAAATTATCATTCCATCAATGATATTTTAATCATGATAAAGTCATTACTATGAAATTTTTTTGAATATGCATAGATTTTGTATCTCTTCTAGAACCTATTTTGAATAGCCATTATTTTTTCATATTTATTTTCAGAAGGTTCACTTTTGTTGGAAATACTAGATAAGGCTACATCTCTGAGTCTCATCTCTTACTCACAGATTATTTTCCCTTCCTTAAAATAGTTCTCAATTCCATTCTTAATCCTATGTTAAATAGAAGCCTAACTTCTTCAAGCTCTTCCCTGACCATGTTAAAGATACATGCATATTTGTCTATATTTGTGTTTGTAAATGTATGTATATGTACAAATACATTACATATACAGGCATGGGTTTGTAGATAACATATATACACATATGCATTTCTAAATGTATTCATATACACATATATATGTACACATATTTAAATTACATATGTATAAAACATATGTATAAAAGAGGATTTCTCAACTGAAAATTTATGAGAAAAATACAAAATAACTTTATATAGAGAATGCTTTAATATCACAATCTATTATGGGAACAGTTAGAAGTAACACATGCAAAAATATAAGCTTCATGAATGTAAGCAATCTTATCAACTTTTTCATCTCAGTACATAGAACCACCTTTAATATAGATGATGTTTAGCATATATTTATTAAAAAGGAATGAATGGATAAAACTCATTAAAAGGACATGGAGGTGATTAATAGATTAGCCTGTCAGTTCTACATGGTACATTTGGGAAATGGTTCTGAAAACCTTTAACCCACATGGCTATAATAGAGCCACCCTTGTTTTCGGAACACTTTTCTTGTAATCCTCTTTTATCTTTTACTATCTGTGATGTCATGCTAAGATGTCTGATCTTTGTTACAAAGTGTCTCATTACTAGACTTAGATTTGATTCAAGCACTTGCTCCATATGTACTTGACTACTAGCTTTCAGGAGAGGATTTGCTTTCATCTAATATAGTGTCCACATTGCTCATATGACGCTATAATTCTAAATTTTCAGAATAAAAATTCTCTGTGGAAATATTTGTATTTTGTTTCTTTGATTATACCGGTTTCAGAATTCCTTTGTACATTGATTGAGTCAACACTTTAAAAACAACAACCATTTTATTCTAGGAGGGGACCCTGTAATAAATCTTCCTTTGAACAGCATCATGATAATTGTGGTTTAACATTAAATATAGATCCAACCTAATAACTCTGAGTTATTATGAACCCACATATATATGTCTGCTGTATCATGAACAACATTTATAAACATGAAAAGCACAAAAATGTACTGGCGATCTGGTTGATTTTAAATATTAAAATGTAAATTTGATCATATTGTTTCTTTGATTGAAACCTTCCGTGATCAACCCTCATAACTACCATTTCACACACATATGCCAAAAACAAAATAAATAAAAATAGTTATACACTTAACTAATTACAGGGCATCTCAGAACCCTCTATATGGCCCACATGACCTGTTTTTGTCCACCTCTGTAACCTCTTCTCTTATAGGCGCTCTCTTTTGCTGAATCTAAATCAGTCATATCTGCCCTATACAAACTAATCTTTGAACTTACCTGTCAACTTCTACCTTAGGGTCTCAGCCTTTACATTTATTATTAATCTGCCTGAAATATACTTTGAATGGCTTTTTCTCCTCATTTACCTCAAATGTTGCCTCTTTGAGAAGTTCTCTCACAATCTATATAATATTTATTCTCTGACTGCCTTATGCCATTGTTGTTTCATAGCATTTGTTTCTGATTTTATCTTTGATAGTTTACTTGGTCTTTCATTGCCTGTGAGGAGCCTTAACTGTAGCAATAATATCCATTTCACACACACTTTGAGTTATCTCCTCACACCAAGTGAGACTGGTGGTTGTAGAAATAAAGGAACACTCCTTTACTGGTGCTGGGAATTGAATGAATGCAACCTCTCTGGAAAATACTAAAGAAACTTTCCCCAAAATATAGATGATCTGCCATGTGATCCACCAATCCTTCATCTAGGCATATAACCAGTGAATACAAAATTGCTAACCAAAAAAATATATTCTTAGCAGCACAATGTACAATGGCTAAGACATGGAATTAACATAAATGCCCATTGACTAAAGAGTGTATATAGAAGCTATAGCATACATACTCAATGCAATTTAATGCAGCTGTTAAGAAAGATTAAATTGTACCTTTGCAACAACCTGAATGGAACCAAAGGGGATTATATTAAGCAAAATATGCCAGAAAGAAAAAGAAAGTATGGGATGATTTCACTCACATGTGGAATATAAACAACAAACAAACATATGAACACATAAATCTCAACAAAATTCATAGGACACAAGATGTAGCTACCACTGTGCTTCAAGGTGGGGCGGTGTGCGGTGATGGGGTGGTGGGAAAGTAGGAAGGAGTTAAGGTGATGGAGAAGGGCTCTAGAATTCTGGTGGTGAGTGAGCTATGAATTACACAGGCTGAGGTGTGATTTCAATATCCTAAAATTAATATAGCAATATAAAGAAAGTAAATAATAAATTTTCATAAATAACAAGACAAAAAAATCTTTTTTAACAGAGGGATCTACACATCAGACACCACCAACAGAGGGTGATAAACGGTGAGGTAAAAGCTGGAGATGGCAATGGAACTTATTTTTTCAAACCGATGTCTGGTTGATACCCTACTGCTTTCTTCTCCTATGAGCAAGACTACGTCAACATGTTGTCACTACAAAATAGCAGCAATTCCTTCCATACCAGTAGCTGAATACAGTTATCCTGAAATTTTCAGACTTTCTTGCATGTGCAAAACCAGATTTATGGCTTCCTCTTAGAGACAACAGCACCAATTAGAAGTGATTTTTTCCTTGGAGTTCTGGTATCCAGAACCCTCATTGAAAACCCTCCTTGAAATATGAGTCAGCTCGCACTTCTTCCTCAAAAGTCATGTCTAAGGAGAGCCCACTCGAGTTCTTGTCTTAAAATGTCCAAACTTGTGCCTCTGTTCCTCAAGGTCTACAGGTGTATTTTAGTTTATTAGCCTCATAACAGAATTAGCATAGACTGAGTGGCTTATAAACAATATAATTTTCTTTTTAGGGACAGGAAAGTTGATTTGTGGTGAGGACCCACTTCTAGGTTTAGACAGTCATCTTCTCACTTTGTCTTCAAATGGCTGAAGGGGTGAGGGAACTCTCTGAAGTCTATTTTATAAGGGCTCAGATCCCATCTATGAGGTCATGATGACCTACTCACTTCCCAAAGGCCCCGCTCCAAGTGCCATCTCATTGGCAACAGCAGGATGTCAACTCCTTCTTGAAGAGGTCACCATTATGTTCCCTTCCAATTTTCTTTTTGATTTTTCAGTTATCTGGATAACAACTCTATAGCTAGTTAACAATTGTTTGCATAATAATATAACTTCAGGTAACTGCCTCTCCACTGGCTTCCGACTCATTAGCCATCTATATATCAAAAATGTATATTTCTATCTAGACATACAAATGGAGATATAAGGGTATATATTAACATTTACATGTATTCCCTTTTTGGATTGGCTAACATCTAGCCCCTCGCATAGAATTTTTGTTTTGTTTTGTTTTGCTTTCATAGCTTCTTCAGCTTAGGTTAACAGAGCTGTTATTCTATCAAAAGTTAACTTTCATAGAGATAGGTTTTAATGTGTTTGCATTTCCATACTCTGTTAAACTTAGAATTGCCAAATATGAAAGTTGAATTAAATTTAAAACAGGAGCAGTCATTTGTGTTTTATACAGCATTTTGCCCCAGAAAATTCATTATCAGTACTAGCATACTGATGGTAGCAGAGTTGTTGACCTAACTCAGAAGGCTTCTGTATGTTTGACATTTGGAAAGATGAAGCTGGAGCACATGGTTTAGGGATTTAAGTTGTTTCTTTGAGATTGGGTAGCTTACTATATGAATATTAAATTCCCATCCCCAGAAAGAGATATACAGACACAAAAACACATGCTTCAAGGAGGTAGTAAATAGACTCCTCCATTCTAAAGGGATTTTCTAGTAGTTATATCTCAATTCTATTTTAACAGAAAACTCTCTGGAGAAAGGATTTATGGTAAGTTTAAGAATAGAAAGAGGCTATCTGGTCTCAGAGGGTGTGGGATAAGAAAAGCATAGTGAAATACTTAAATTCAAATGAAGAGAGGTGAATAATGATAGAAAAGAGAGCATCATTCTGAGCCAAATATATCAAAGTAAAAAAGGGAAAATAGAAGAAATACAACGGTGTGAAAGAGTCTGAGTTGCTGGTTGTTTTCCAAATTTATGTAGCACAAAAAATGGAGAGTTCTGGTGAAAGTGTAACTCAGATGTATACATTTTAGTCCTATTTTTTGTTTTTTAATTTGCTTTCTTTTTGCTAAATGAGATTAATTCTTTAAGTCTGCAAAGTACTTTCTTGTGCCTTTGGCTATTTTCCTAATTCAGAGTTATTTTAAGTGAGTGTACTGAGGTTTTAGAGCAGTTATTTAAGGTAAAAGTTCAATCCAGCTCTCTCTAGGGAAAATATTTTAGATAGATCACTTTGTAATTCAGGGGAAAAATATTTCTTTTTTTTGTTAATTTTTTTTAGATTTGATTCCCTGTACAGACTTAGCAATTTATTACAATGAACAAATGCAGTTCAACACTATTCTCAAAAAGAACTTTCAATGTGTTAAAGAACCATAATGACAAAAAAATGAAAAAGCTTTTCAAGGGGTGAAAGGGCTCATGAGAAAAAATTGTAATTTTCCACAAGCATTTTAATATTGTTTTGCTTCTAATTTACATACTTTTTAAAGAGGACAAAAGTGAGTAGAAGTCAATTTTTTTTCTCAGAATATAAAACAATTATATCACCTACTTGGATGCCAAATGTATGGCTGAGAATCAAGTTAATCATTCTCATGAGGATTAAAATAATTCCTCTGCCATGAATTTAATTCCTAAACCTCTGCTTTAGGACAGTGACTTGTGTTTTTAAATGCCCTTACTAATACATCATTCAACTTTTCAGAGATTAACTTTATCTATTGTAAAGATGAACATAGCGAAGTTTGATCTTCTAAGAAAGTCATCAAGGTTCAAATTTCAGAGTGTGTTGGATCTGCTGCAAAGTATGATTATTTCATCAGAGGTTTTAAGCCAGTAATCAAGGTTATGTTGTATGTAGAGTAGAAATAACAATGTAACTATCGGAGGAAAAGTAGAAGTTGAGAAATTGCTCTCTGGGTAAAAAGTAAGTGGGAAGAAGGCATGATTTATTGCCATGTGCATGGTATTAGTATGTATGTGGGTGTAACAAATTTAACTTACGCTTCTGCTAATAAGTAAACCAGAAAATGACAGTATCCAGAGACAAGATTTTAAGAAATCTACCTGATAGTTTTGTGGTTTCTAAATTAGCCTTTATAATTTTAATGATGGTGTCATAAAAGAAACATCATATTTCATAGCTTTTGAAATACAAAACAACTTTAGAAATATCACAAGCTTTCTAAGAAATCTTTTGCTTTCTGTAAATAAGTATTTCAAAATTGATATAAGGAAAGCGTTTTCAGATTTCTACTTCTTGGCATAGTATATTTTGTCATGTCTCCCAAAGGACCTATTTGTCCCTAAACACATTTAAATAAAAATCATTGGATTCAAATTATAATTTGTTTGATGTTTTTGTCATGAAATACCCCCAACCAATTTTAAATGCATTTTTCCTTTCAGTTTAAGAAATCATGTCTTTGTTGAAAAAGAAAATGTTTTCTACCTTTTAAATAAAACTTTGGATTGCATTACAGGAAAAACAAATCTTATAACAGAGGAAAAGTAAGGTTGAATAGCAAATAAATTAGATTCAGACTTGAGATAACAGAAATAGCTATAATCGGAAGGTATGTTTTATTATTACAGATGGAGATAATGGTGAGAAAAGTGTGGGAGAATGCCGAAGGCTTATTTTAAGACAAATGTAACAATATATTACCTACATGACTTATTTTAATATATATATTTTTAAATGCCTTTTGTAAAATTTATTTTTAGTAATAAAATACAGATAACATCAGAGAAGTGTGGTGAAACCCTGTAAGTGTTATTGAGTGTTTTTGATATCAATATCTATAAGGCCATAGGTTGCCATAGAGGGATAACCAAAATAAATTAAGTTTAATTCCTGTCTTCAAGTAGTTTACAATCTCTTTTGAAAACATTATTCTGTCCAGAAAAAAATCAAGATACACTTAGTATCAAATAAATCTTGAACATAATTTTGAATTTAAGAAAGACAAATATTAAAAGAAATAATAACTACATGTACTCATAGGACTCTAAGGAATCAGATTTTCAAAGTGTTTTAGGGAGCAAAAATACGGATTTTAATAGAAACTAGATTGGGATAAGATCTGAACTTATGAACTAATTTTAAAAGGTTTCTTAATAGTTTTAGATCTCCTTTTCCACATATATCCCTTTATATATTAAACAGTTAGATTAGAAAATTTTAATACATTCTCCAGTACTGGAATTTTAAAGGCTCAAAGTGGCATACTGGAAGTTCTTGGAGGTAATCAAATGGAACCAGTGTAAGAATTAATAAGTTGTTGATAACCAAATGTAATTTTTATATTCCTGAGAAGTAGGATACTTTAAAGACTATAGCAAATACATGGACTTTTCAAAAATGTTACTACATGTTATTTCCAACTTTACAGTAAAGGCAAGAAATGAATATATACATAAATATATGTATATAGTTATTAGTATTAATAAGGCTTTTCTAGAGAAACAAATATGATTGATGGATGGATAGATGATGATGCTAGGTAGATAGATAGATAGATAGACAGACAGACTTATTAGGAGGAATTGACTCAAATGGTTATGGAAGCTGAGAAATTCCATAGCCTGCCACCTTCTTGCTAGAGACCTGGGAAAGACAGTAATATAATTCTGATTCTGATGTCCTAAAGGCCAGCAAGTATGTGATGTAAATCCCAGACCAGGGACTAGAGAAGAGGTGAAAAGTATCCCACCTCAAAAAATGAGGCAAGAAAAAATGGGATGAATTCTTCCTTACTTCACTTTTTCTATTCTATTAGCACAAATGAATAGGATGATGCTCAAATGTACTGGGGAAAGTAACCTACCTTATCATGTCCATCAATTCAAATATTAATATCCAGAAACACCTTCACAGACAGACCCAGAAACAATGTTTAATCTTGGCACCAAGAACCCACTCAGGTTTACACAAAATCAACCATTACATTTAGTATTACTAGTAAAAATAAAGTATTTTACTTGCTAAATTTGTCAACCCTGATTTAGCAAATAATCTGAATTAGATTTTTGTCCTTGATTTAACAGATTTCTGAAGGAACTATGCTTGAAATCTTGCCAACATCTTTAAATTGTGTCTATAACTTCTAACTTTACTTTCAAAAGAATTTTCCAAAATTAACACATTATTTTTCTCCTATCAAATGGCTTGAATAAAGTTATTGACAACAAGAGTGGGGTGATGAAATTCTGTTGAAAGGTACATAGAACAGATGGTAAGATCTATGCATCTATAACAATAATATTAGTTTGATGACTCTTTCAATTAGTGCAGATAAGAAAGACAACATTCAGAATTACAGGATCTTATGCAATTGACCATGCATGACTATGTATATGGGTGATGCTACATAGACTGGTAATGTTTCAGTGTTATCACCATAGAGAGTGTTTGTAATTTAATAGCTGTTTAATCACCCAGACCTAAACCTCATTGTGCAGCCTTCAAGAAGCACTTACCTATTTTGTTTTTTAAGTAGTGTCTCATTTGGGTGCCACAAACTTCTCTTTCTTTTGGGAATAAATCATAACTTCTTTAATTGATCGATGTATCTTTTATTACTATACATTAACATTTATTTTATTGGTAAGCGTTTATGTAAGTTTTAATAGATCTAGTGATTTATGTAACACCAATATAATCAGGAACATTACCATTCTATCAGTCCCTCAAATTTCTGCATTCTTTCTTTTATTTACATTGTAATTAATATTTTTTGTGATGAGAAAATTTAAAATTTGCTCTCAGTACCTTTGAAATGTATTAAATATAGTCTCCATGATCATATACCCATGATTTTTTTTACTTATGTCAGGAAACTTATACCTTAGATCTTTCTTTGGAAGTCAAATTTCAGCACAACTCACACCTCCTAGTAACTAGTAACAACAGAGATATTTTCTCTGTATTACTATCTTTAGTCATTTCATGAATGGAATTCATGTAAGCTTTGGAGATCGGCTTCATTCACTCAAACTTTGAGGGTCATTGTAGTTAGAGGATCAGTAATATGTTTCTTTTTATTAAATGAATGCACCACAGTTTATCCACTCACCTGTTCAAAGACATGAATTCCCTCCACACCCATTTTGGATGACTATGAATAGGGCTGTACTATATTGTGTATTCAGGTTTTTGTGGATCACACATTTTTATTTCTCTAGGATAGGTAACTAAGAGTGGTGTTGGTGAGTTACATGATATGTGAACGTTTAACTGCTAAACCATTTTCCGGAGCATTTCTGGGAAAGCATTTTTCTTTCCCACTAGCAATATATGAATTCTACTTGACTGGCATCCTTACTAACTCTTTTTGTATTTAATTATTCTAATAGATGTGTAACTGTATATTATTAACTTTGATTTTTAGTTTCTTGATAAGTAACAATGTTTAATACATTTTTATGTGTGTATTTGTTCTTTGCATATTCTCCTTGCTAAAGTGCCTGTTCAGGCATTTTGCCCAGCTTCTTATTGGGTTGCTTCTTTTCCAACCGTTGAGTTTTACTGTTATAGGCAAGAGTCCTTTGTCAGATCTCTGATTTATAAGTGATATCTTCCCGTCTATTGACTATCTTTTCAATCAATTAAGAACATTTTTTACAGGGAAAAAGGTTTTAATTATGATGAAGATATTTATCAGTATCTTCTTTAATGGATCCTGATTTTTATGTCTAGAAAAACTTTAATAATAGGAAATAAATATTGTTCTATTTTTCTTTCAAAAATATTTGTTGAAAATGGATTTCCAGCTTCATTAAATTGCTTATGTACCTTTGAGAATCGGTCATATTTATATGGGTCTTCGTCTGGGTTCGCTAGTCTATATTAAATACCTGTATATTCCTTTAACCAATGCCATGCATTTCAGATTCATTTAGCATACCTTCTTTTAACATAAAGTCATGTAATTTCACCAAATCTTCTCCATTTCTGCTATTCTAGCGCTATGTATATATGTGTTTGTGTGTGTGTGTGTGTGTGTGTGTGTGTTTGTATGCGTGTCACACAGATATATAGATAGACATTCCAAAGTTTTGAATGGAATTGTATTAACTCTGTAGAACATTTTGAGAAAACAGACATTATCACTGTTAAGCAATGTAATCTAGTAATACGTCTCTTCGTATATATTATTTGATTTATTTCATCAGGTTTTATAGCTCTCAGCTACAGATCCTGTGCATATTTTGTTACCTTGATTAATGAATGTTACTAATTTGGGATATTAATAATTTAATTTAATTTCCCACTGCATATAGTTTCATATATAGAAATTAATTTCATTTTTTAAATTGAAGGGAGATTTCGTTGTAAAATCAAATAGTTTTAAGATGCAGTTTAAGATGTAAAATGTACTTCATTTTTTGTGTTGATCTTGTTTCCTGAAAAGTTGCTAAATCACATATTAACCCTAGAAATTTTTGTGATTTTCTTGGAATTTTACATGCACATAGAATGTCTGTGAAAAAGTACAAGTTTATTTCTTTCCATCTAATTTAGAGGCTTTTTTATTTTTATCAGCTGTAGCTGGGATTTCCAGTATAATGCTGAATAGGAGTTATGAGAGTGGAGAAAGTCTTTTCCTGGTTTAGATTTTAGGAAGAAAACATTTATCTTTAAAGATGATATTCATTCCAGTTATCAATAAGATTTCTGTAGGTATCTTTTATTGAGGATTAAATTTAAATTGAGGATTCTCTTCTGTTCCTAATTTCCTGAAAGTTTTTTTTATCACACTTGTATGATCATTAATTTAAAAAATATATTTTCCTGCATCAAGTCTTATGATCATGTGGGCTTTCTGATTTCTACCATTAATTTGGTGGATTGCATTAAAATTAATGTCTGAAAGTTATGCTAGTGTTATGTCCTTGGGCAAATTTTATTTGAGCATGATGTTCATGAAGGACTGGTTGGTATATTATAAACTGTTTTCTTCTGGTTTTGGTATCAGGGTAATGTAATGCAACTTCATAAATTAATTTGGTTAATGTTTTCTTCTATTTTCTTGAAGATATTGTGTAGAACTCATGTTATTCCTTCCTTAAAAGTCTGATAGAATTCATCAGCAAGTTTACTAAGCTCCAGTGATAGTTGCTTTTTGAAAGTTTTAAATTGCAAGTACTTTTTATTCAATAGCTACATGCAGATTAAGCTACCTATTTCACATTGTGCAAGTTTTTTGTAAACTGTTTCTTGAGGAATTAGTAAACCTCATAAAAGCTGATGAATTTATATCCCTGGGATTATATATAGTAACTGGATATTTCCCTTTTAATGACAGTGGCACTAAGAATGTAATCTCACTTTCCTTTCAGATATAGGTAAATTGTATCAGCTTTTATCTTTCTTTCATGGTCAATATTGCTAGAGATCTATCTTTTTCTTTAAGATGTCAATTTTTATGTCCATTATTATCATTGCTTGACTAAATTTATTTTGTTTCCCTTTTTCTGGTTAATTTATATAGAAACTCAGATTAATAATATGATATCAGTGTTCTTTTTATGGAGAAGATATTAATTCCAATTGTCTTATAAGCACCAGTTTTATCTATATCATGAAAATGTTTCTATGCTGTATTTTCATTTTCTCTCAATTCAAAATAGATTTGTTTTCCTTGTAATTCCTCTTTAATCCATTTTTTATGCCATTTTTAATGACCAAAAGCAAAGTGTATCTTGGCAATTCTATTATGTATTTGGGAAAAGATGTGTATTATATTGTTGTTGAAAAGCATATTCTATAAATATCTAATAGATTCATTTTTTTGATGATTCAGTATTGTTCTACATATTTTTAAAGTGATTTTGATGTATATAGTTTCAGAGTTAGACTGAATTAGCTCAAATGCTACATCTGCTAATTAGATGCAAAACACGTGGCAGTTATTTGAACTCTTCTTGTCTCCTCATCTTCTTAAAGGGAACAATGATAATGATAGTATCTCTCTCTCAGTAAATTGCTGGTTAACATAAATAAGTACTTAGATAAATTTTGGCACATAGGGAGTACCACATAAGTTTTGCTGTTATTAAAGTTTTGAATAAAATGTAGTTTCTAATTCACCATTTTTATTACACATTTTGAAAAATACCCACTAATCAATACTAAAATCATTGGATAAGTGTGAAATCACTAAGTTCACTTCCTTCTGTGCAAAAAAGAAGATTATCATTTTCAAGTTTAGGGTTCCACTTTCCTTTTTTTTCTCACTATTTCCTTCAGATTGTCCTGTAAGATGCAGAGCTAATGAACTGGTCTAACCACTCTAACAATAAAATTGCATAATCAAAAATCTAATTTAATCACACTAGAGATGGTTATTAATTGTTGGTCTACATATTTCAGAGAAAGTCAAATATTGGGCAAAAGACATATGCATCAGCTAAGGTTGACAAGGAAACTTAAAACCAAGCTTCCTCAGGATGAAGATAACAATCAGAAGACTAATTCTATAATGTGGAGAGATACACACACTCATACACAACACATGCGCACACACACACAAAGTAGAAATCCTTTCTCACTCTTCCTCCTCTTCTCAGGGGAGATCACTAAGTGTACATGTTAGAGGTTGCAAAGAATTATTACCAGAATTTTTTCCAATTATTTCAACAAGGATTTAAGTCAAAATCAAAATGAAACTCAGTTTTATACTTGCTGCCAAGACAAAACTAGAATATAACATACTTTTGTTTGAAAGATTATCTTCATGTTGTCTAGGCTAGAGGAAAATTTTTAGGGGCCTTATAAAAGTTTACAGGTTCTGATAAAATTAGGATTGCGCATATGTATCATATATATCTGTACATAAGTATATGTGTGTATAAGTAAAGATATGCCGCGTTGTTATGCTTGTGTGTACACATGCATGTATGTGCATATGTAGTTACAGTACATTAGTTATATATTGATATACATACATGAAAGTGTATTTATATGAATATATAGCAATATCTACTTATCAAACTTTCTGTATAACAATATCTATCGATCGATCAATCTAACAGTATTAGTTCACTGTTTATCTTGGAGCAGTTTGTTGTTCAGTGAGATAAAGTTAGTTAAAGATAACTTATATTGATTTATTTTAAGACTAAAGGAGGCTTAATACATAAGAGCAATGTTCCAGTTAACAGCTGAGTTAGACTTTTCTCACAAAGGCATAATCATGTGTTCTCTGGGCTCTCTATCTGGAATGCCACATTTCCAATGATTGCTATGTATAAGAACCTGAAATGAGATTATGATTGGTTAACACTCATTAAAATGTATAATTTATTGATTAATTTGGCACTTGGAAATGTTGATTTAAAATAAACAAAAAAAATCTTTGAATGGCATTTAAAAGCAAGACCCAAACTGCCTCAACAGAAAATAAATTTGGAATCTAATGTAACAGAACATGCAGAGTCAAGGCAGATTTTTTGGCTTGGCCAGAATCAGAGCTCTATGCTATCATTAAGAACAGGGTGCTTTTATTCTCAGACTCTTTGTGGAAGCCTCAGACTGTGGAAGCAGTAGGTACCAAGAAAATGGGAAGATGAGGGCTCATAACGGGACAGTTTATATTTACTTGGGAAAAAAATTTATCATCAACATTGTTCAGGAATTTCTGCAAATTGAGATAATAAAAAAAACCACTCTTTTATTACCTTTCAGTATTTTTTAAAGTCTCTACATACAACACATACATCAATACCTGGACAAACAGAGTGACAACAATCGCCCTTACCATTCACATATTGTGTGGAAGAAAGAGAATGGCAAGTGATTCCATGCCCATATTCTTTCAGGAAAAATGATACCTGCTTCTCTCCCTCTCAGGTATCTAAAGAAATTTCCCACTGTGTCTCAGTCTGTCTAACTGAGAACCTGAACATCTTTGAACTAACATCTGTGACTGACTAGTGGAATATTATTCCTTGGCTATTGACTTAAATCAATCACAGTTGACATTAATTCTACTCATATTATAGAACTTTTAATAGACAAAGAGTGGCTTTCCAAAGGAAATGACTGATGTCTTTTACCAAAAGATGCTTAGATGCTGGGCAGTCTAGTAAATATTCCTCATAATTTTTATGTACTTCAAGTGATTTGGAATAAAGATGACAGTGTCGATTATTACACATGACCTGGAGTTGCAAGGTAGATTTTTGAAGCCTCTTCCCTTTTAGCCTTCTTTCACACCTTGACTTACACTAGAGAATCACAGTTTTGAATTCTATTTCTGTCAAGAGAAATAGACAAAACAATTCAGTCCTCAGAACATGTGTCACTTATTACATCTATCTATTCTAACTTTGTGACTAACAACATGCATGGAATTTTCATTGAGGTTCATGTTTCCATCTGTATTTGGTTATGTTTATGAACTTCTGTGTTGTTTATTTGTCTTGACAGGTTGAATCCACAACCATAAAACACTATTAAAGGCATCCTTAAGAAGCAATGACATCACTGACTTTAGGCCTTTTATTTGCATCCTATCAAGGTAGTCATCTTTTTCCACATGGATTTCTTCAGAAAAGCAAATAAAGAAATTATACAATATTTAACCATTTTATCGCTCAGTTAATTCTAGCAAGCCTGATTTTATAGTTATAAACTAAGCCAGTAATTGACAAACTATGGACCATGGATCAAATCTAACCAACTGCTTATTTTTATAAATAAGATTTTACTGAAACACATTCATTTACATATTTTCTGTGACTATTTTAACCTTACAATGTCTCAATAAGTCTAAAATAGTTTCCATCTTGTCTTTTAAGGAAATGTTTTCTAAAACATGGGCTATAATAATGCCTTACATTTATTGGGCACTTACTATTTGCTAGGCAGTGAAAAAACTTGTTTAAATGCATAATATGATTTTATATTTGTATAAAACCATGAAGCATTCTATAATTATTTTAGAGATAAAATAAGACAAAGATAATACATAGCATTCTGTCATATAACATACATAAAGAATCAACTGGAAGTCAGGTTTTAAAAAATTAAAGTCAGATTTTTTTATACTATTTCCTCATTTTCCTTAATTTTATGATTTCTACAAGGTACAATAATAAAATTGCTAACTTAGGAAGTATAAACCAATGTAAAGAGCTAATTGGGAAGCAGAAACCATGGTTTTAGTCCTGGGATTGCCTTTAGCTAGCTATAAGGACAGAGAAATCACTTCAAACGACTTGTCATCAGTTTTTCCATTTATGAAAAGAGATGACGATACTCTGAAAGCAACACCATGATTGTTTTCAGTATAATAACTAACATGCTAAACTATACAAAAGGAAAAATCTCCTATTTCTAAAATATTAAAATATACTTAATTATCATAATAAAATTATCTCAAACAATTAGGAAGAAACAGTTTAGTGAGAAGAAAGAATATTAATTAAAATAAACAGATTGTGATAAGGTCGTTGATTATCTAATAAGTCGGCATAATTAGCTAGCCTGAACGATAGACTTAGGGTACAAATCTCGGTTCAATGTTAAAACTCTACAGAGAAAATATGTAATTATTTGCTCTTCTACTTATACATCTATACTATAGTAGCACTGGATTCTGTATGCTAGCATAGATTTTTTTTTTCTTAATTTCAAAGTCATACAACATTTAAAAAAATTAAGTTATTAGTCAGCAAGCTTAATTACAGAATTACATTCTTCTTAAAACACCAGTATGTGATTCCTGTAGACTTCATTCAGGTTGTAAAATTCTCTAAATTTCAGGGAATTCTGTGCAAGACAATGGAACACTTTCTCCCCACTGTCTTAACTGGTCTTTTCTTTCAGGATTATGAAAAAGTTTGGTTTCACAATATTTACATTTCTTCTTAATGCTTCTCATATTCTACAGCTAATTTCAATAACTGGTAACTGAAATTCTCATCTTAGAGAACAACTGAGTGATTCTGAGGGTCACAGATTGGGACAGTTTGACCTATGTGTTTTTCTCTCAATGGCTATATAGCATAAATGGGAAAGACAATAAAGACACATAGAAACATGAGCCTCTTAATGGCATAAGGAAATCTATCAGCAAACCAAACTGCCAGAAACATTTCTGCATCAGTCATGTAATGAAAAGATAATAAGTGACAATCCTAAGGATAGTGACAGAATTAGGGAACAAGTCAACAGATTGCTTCCTTATCAAATTACCACTCTGTGAAACACAGAGCTCTTTCAGTGGAGCTTTGGTGGAGGTTCATATGAATAAAGATATGACAATATGGGTTCCTAAAACACGTATCTAAGGTTTTAATACATGTATGTGTGTGTGTGTGTCTGGGTGCAAAAGTATAAATGAATGTACCATACATTACGTAACATTTAAGACTCGAGAGACAAATGCATTAAGAAATGTAGAAAGATAATTCTGAAACTATGCATGATTTAGTCATTCTCCTGAACCCTGCTTAACTTCATCACATATTGAATAGAGAATTTCTAGTTAAGGAAGAACTTCAGGATATATTTTTCACAAAAGCTGGCTTCTGTGTAATTTCAAAGTAGACATCTGATGTATTCAAATGTTAAACTTGATGTCATGGTGGTTGTGGTTTTGTGTGTTTGTGTGTTCTAAGTGTGTGTGTGTGTGTGTGTGTGTGTGTGTGTGTGTGTGTTTGTATGTATTTTTGAGGATCACATAGAATACAAGGCATGGCTGACATGAGATCTAATTTGTTTAAGAAGACTAATTGACAAGACTGAAAAATTAATACATATATCTGAAACAATGCCTTGATCTCTGATTCAATGCATCAATTTTCTTATTTTATCAATCTACTATTATATGTTAATAATAATAGCAAGTACTGTCTTATGAGCACTATTTTTCAAAACCAGTATTTTTTCTAGGATTTCGAGTGAACATTTATTTTTAGAAAGGACTTTATTTCAAGCTTGTGAAACATTTATACAATAAATCATCAAAAGATGTAAAATGACATCATCTGGTTATATTTATGATCATGAACATAATGTGACTTTTTTCACTTCACATAGGTCTATGCTGCTGTCAACCTCAACCTTTCCCAGAGACATTTTCATTTAGAGTCTTATCATTTTATAATTATTACTTTTCAGAACTCCCAGGGAGCGAACAAAAGCTTCCTCTTTGTATTTCCATTGTTAGCTTCCTTTGAAGAACAAATTAAATTTCAACCCCAGCCAAAATAAACTTTTAAATGGGAAAATAAATCTAGAATTATGTAAAAAAAGATCCATCTAGGGAAAGCTTGACTCTGGATATCATAAGTTCAGGTGTATTTACAATAATTTACTACTATGTTTTCTTTTCTTTGTGCAAGACTGTGGCGCCACATGCTCCCTTTTGTAGTAGAAAAGGGAGGAAAGAGCTAAGGTCTGAAAAACATTACTACAGAATGAGCCGAGGAAACCAGTTAGTATATCATTCTATCCTGTCCTGAGAACAAAGACAAAAGCTGATTTCTTTCCCCAGCTTAACTCCCATCTATCTCTTTTACGTACCCTTTTCCTATTAACGTCAATGATATGAGGATATATAGGAGGAGACTATAGTCTGAAACTACAGAGTTAACTGCACTGGCTTCATGTACCAATAAAAAAATTCACAACCCCCTTGGTATATGTGACCATTTACTTAATCTTCTCCCAAGGACCTTGACTTTATGGAAGCAAATCAGACAATTTCATTTTACCATATACGGCTGATATGCCAAATGGACTTCAGCACTTTAAATTTATTAGTTATTATTTGACTTTCACATAAAGTGACTTCGTACGCTCACTTGGAGCTGTCCCTGCAATTTGCCATTTTAGAGGGTTCTACCCCCATGGTTCACCATATTGCTAAAATAAATTACCTTCTTTCTTTCCTTGTTTTGGCTTCCCCTGTGTTTTCCTTTAATTTTTACATTTACTTCTTCTATCCTCATTCTTGCTCTGGATTATTATCTTTCCTCCTACTGACTGTCAACACACCTTGAGGCTGCAAGCCTTTAAATAAAAGAAAGAAAAGCTGATCTATTTAAGTAAAGAAGCTATTGCATCTTTTAGAATAGTGGAAATGCAGTATCTAGAATATACACTTTTACACATGCTCAAAATACTGCTAACAAAGTAAATGTGTTATGAAAATTTTTTCTGTGTAACAAAGCTTGGCAAATTTTCCTTTAAGGGAACTGAATATTCCCTAATTTGGTAAGATTTCTTATTTCACAACTCTACTACAATCCCTACATAAAATTGCTTTCTAATTGATTCTTTGTTTTACTAAATACTAACATTAATTTTACAGAATTTGTTGCTT
Source organism: Solenodon paradoxus (assembly GCA_004363575.1). Classification (NCBI taxonomy): domain Eukaryota; kingdom Metazoa; phylum Chordata; class Mammalia; order Eulipotyphla; family Solenodontidae; genus Solenodon; species Solenodon paradoxus. Next base: position 950,310 of record RJWH01000033.1, read on the forward strand.
TTTTCAAGTTTATTTGTACTTAATTGCTTTACCTATTAGATCCTTTTTTTTTTTTTTTTACTTGTTTGCTTTTCATAATTCTTCCGATTCTAAATTTTTAAAACATTAGCTGGATATATACACTCACACATATACAAGCTAATCGAAATGGTTAAGAAAAGTTTTGTTGCTGTCCCAAAGCTGTTCTGCTGATCAAATGTTCTTTGGTTTCCTCTGTTAATATCAGTAAATGAAAAGGGATTGTGTTGGCATTGGCTTCTATATCTAAGGTCTCCTGATGCAAGAATTATTTTAACGTTTAATATCCCAGGACATTTGTGGTTAGTGGAAGAAAGAGCCCAGGATATGAATTCTCATCTGAGAAATAACAAAACGAGAATGATGCTTCAATTTTCATATGCTGACATATTTTTATCTTTATATCAAGATTATTGGCAGCTTTCCCCCCTATTTATAGATAGAGAATATGAAGCTAAAAAAGGGGAATGAGTTGCTTGGGGCATTTGGTTGCTTTTTAAAACTTGAATTCAAGGAGAGTTGACATCAAGTCCTTTACTTTGATCACCCTACTTTGTTGAATTGGGGGCTTGCATGCCATTGAGTTGCATAACAGATTTAACTAAGTAGCTGTTCTCTGAGGCCAGAAAGGTTTGGGCTAATATTGTCCCATTCCTCTCACTCTGAGTGGAGGGAGTAGAGCTGTGAGACATTGATACAGTGTTTCTCCGTGTTTCTAATATCTTTATCTCAGTTTCTCATTTTGTAAAACGCTGGGATAAATAAATTTTTTTCTCCCTAATTATATGTACTATATATGTGAAATATAATGGTATATAAAATAAGAAAGAAGGAGATGGAGAGAGAGAGAGAGAGAGAGAGAGAGAGAGAGAGAGAGAGAGAGAAACTTTAAGAAGTTGACTTATATAATTGTGGGATTAGCAAATCCAAAATCGTAAGGCAGGCTCACTGGACAGAAACTCAGAAACTAAAGTAAAAGTTCAAGTCACAATCTTGACCCAAATCCAGAGTTGTCCAGCAAACAGGAAGCTCAAATGGGAAACTAGTATTACAGTCCTGAGGCAGAGTTCTTTCTTAATTGGTAAATATGTTGTCACTCTTAAAGCCTTCAAAATAATAGAATACGTTCCATCCATAAGAAGATAATTTCCTTTAATCAAAGTCAACTGGTTATTCTTTCAAAGTAACAGGCAGCACAGCGTTTAACTCAACAAGAATAGTGCCAGAGCCTTACTAAATTGATAGACTTAACAGTTATGTTTGGTGTAGCTCAGTAGTCAACATTTGGGGAAACTGAAGTACTTTTGAAGGACAGAAATTAGAAATGCAAACCCAAGGTGTTTTTAATCCACTGTGCTTACAATCTTACTGTAGTTTGTTCATAGTGTTTAACGTCTCGACTTTTCAATAACCATATGGACTTTGAGAAGTTGCTAATTCCTACGTGCCTCAGGCTCCTTATCAAAGAGGGTGCTAATGATACTTCCCGCGTGGTGGGAGAGGGCTAACCAAAAGTGAACGATGAAATGCACTATGTCCCACAGGATCATGCCTGGCGTATACTAATAGTCCATAAAATTACTGTATGATTTCATCTGATTTTCAGTCTCCGTATGATTGACTTATTACTAGGGTAATAGAATAATTTTGTCAAAAATGGGACATATTTGAGAATGGACTGTGAATGTTTCTTTTGGTTTAATATCATAGGTCAGAGTGTCCAAGAATAGCAGGGCAAATGATTAACCTAGTGGTACTGAGATTTGCTGTGGATTTCCTTTCATAATTAAAAATACTCATCACATTAAGTCTTTTAAATTTTTGAAGGTTTTTGTTTTTGGTTTTTTTTTTTTTTGTTATTGTTGTTATTATTCTCCACAACAATTAGTCATCACATATAGTTTGATTCTGGCAGCTAGGATGGACACCACTGCCTTAGGCAGACTCTATTCATTTCTTGTGGGTAGGTGGTGTCAGATAAAATTTAATTTTTCCTGAGGGTCCCTGCAGATGGGATTTAGCTAGTTATATGACATCAAATTCAATTTTAAGCTGCTATTATACAATATTTAGTTAGACCATGTGGAAGCAAGTTCTGTCAGCCAGGTCAAAATCACTGAATAAATGATATTAATTTAAAATAGAGATGTGACTGTAACTTTTGCTTGAGTTTCTAGCCAGTGAATCTCCCTTCCTGAGGTTGGATTTGCTAATCCCCCACAATTGTATGAACTAGCGTTTTAAAGTCTCTCTCTCTCTCTATGTTGTGAGCAAGACTTTTTCTACCTCAATGTTGCCATTGCCTTAATAAGACTAAAATATTTTTAAACCATAAGACATGAAATATCTTATGGGCAAAATAAAACCCACTTTATAAGTACCATATAAAATGTTTATTTTTAATGTATTACAAGGTTCTCTTCCTATTTTGCTCTTTTACGCTTGCTTCAATTTTAAGAAGTGATCAGTTTTTCTTACCTTTGCCTTTTTTTGCCCATGATAGACTATCACTTAGCATTGTTATCTCCAAATTCCAAAAGTTACAAAAAATAATCCATGTGGTATGAATGGTATATTGCTCAGGATTTAGTCAGAATAGTTGTTCCACTGGGAGTGACATAGAATAAGGAAGTTATCAAAATTATTAACTGATCATTCTGACTGAATAGTTTATATAAGATTGTTATACTTGCATCTGGTAATGGGTTTAACAGCAGCAAGCGCATCAGCTGGGAATAGCAGAAAGATATAATATAGGGAGAATAAACTTGAACCATGTCTATCTCCCAGTGTCTCCAGTATCAATGACAGGTGATCTTCAAGGTAAGCTGACTCCCCTTATGCACAGGGGCAAGCTCAGGGTTTGGGGGAGCTGAAGATGGAATCTCAGTAAGTCTGACTACTATTCACACTGACATGATGATGACAAGCATTTATATGAGAGGCCACCAGCCTTTCTCATGAAGACTTAGACCATCAAAATCCTGGCTCCTTCACTTGTGTCTTGAGTATCTCAAACACCTGTCTCTGAGGGACAATTCTGTCCTAGATGGTAAAAGGAAAAAGAATTCTGGGAAATGCAGTTCTCACTGGGCTTGGCTAAGTTGACACAGGATGAAAACACCACAAATGGCTTGAATAATTTTCTCTTGACTAATAGTAAATTAAGAAGTATTGAACTAGTGTTTCTGGAACTGTTCTTATTCCTCAGTCTTGGGAAGCTCCGCTGTCCTTTCTTGGTGACATGCTCACTGTCAGAAACCAACGACACACCTCCATAGCATAGGGTCACAGCAGGAACACCATCTAATTTTGATATCTATTTTCAGTCTTATTTCAAGATACCATTCTCACTAATTTAGTAGTAGAATACAAACCCAAATTATGAAGAAGTTATTTGAGTCACTATCATATTCAGAAAGCCGAGTGTGGTCCGTGTTGCGAATGCTAGATGTTACATATGTTTAAACATGACTGGGATTTGCTTATGTTTAAAACATGGCTCTGCTTCCTACCAGCTATGCATGTGGACAAGTTACTTAACCTCCGTTTTAGCTCCCTCTTCTGTAAATGGTGACAATAATAATGGCTTTATCAGATCTGGACATTAAGTATTTTAAGGATACAAATTAATTAGATCACTACTGTGCTTAATAAATCTTGACTAAATAATTATTCCAAATAAACATGAAAAATAATTGTATAGTTCTATTTCAACAAAGTTTCATGATTAATAAAATTAATCTGCCTTATAGTTTTTAAAAATATTCTGATCTTCAAAGGAATGTTTTACTATAGATATGAATCTATTTTGATAACTCACCTTACCCCTTCTTTTATTATGGGATAATTCGTTTCTGAACAGATTTTATTAAAGAAACTAGACTTGCCTGTCTGCTTTAACCTACACATCATGACCAACATTAAGGTGGTTCATAAAACTCTTCTCTTGCCTTGTCTGACAAATTTGGCAAGTAGGATTGTCCCTGTGAAATCTGAAAGGGACTGATGCATGTATCACCAGTCTTTATATTCTTTTCTTTTTTATTTCTTTTTTTAAGCTATGTTGAATTAAGTATAAAATATATTCATTGAATTTGGGAACCATCAATATTCCCTAAGAAATGATTTTTTTGATGAGTAAATAGAGCCTACTTGTCCCAAAAACCCAATCTCAGGAGTAGTGCTCTACCCTACGATTTACTGACCCATGCTAACATGAGGAGCCTCAAATAGTAGGCATCTGTCTTTCAGAGCTTTCAAAGGAGCAGTTTGAAATTTGGAGCCAAGTTTGTCCATATTTGATTCTTTTCACCTTGTGAAGTTTTGACAGAATTTACCAAGCATTAGGTGGAAAATGTGAGTAATTGAATTTGCTTCAGTGAGTAAAATATACTTTTTATTATCATTCTTAGAGTTGAGGAAATTATGTTCTCTAGCTTTGTTGTAAGTAGATCAAAGGAGAGCCTCTCATTTATGCCAGATTTCACTATATATTAAATGAACTATTTTTGGTGAGATTATTAGGTAACCAAAACTCTTTTTAGTTTAATTTTACCTTTAACTGGATTCAGATTGCTTTAACTGAAGAGTCAAAGTGCCTGACCTCTAATTCATTAACATAATCAGAAGCACATGAAAGCTACTGACTGCCAATCTGTTTTCGACTCAGTCACTACGTGATACACACAGCAGTTGTAGAGGTTTTACTCAGTGGTACTCAAGGTATTCCATGTACAGGCAGAGGAAAAAATAAAAGAGGGGGACATAAAAAAAATAGAAATTTCCTAGGTTAAAAAAAAAAATTACATACAAACTGGAGTCCAATTTTTCAGAATGTTAAAGTCAATTGTTACTTTGAGTGGAGGGATCATGGAAATTACCTTCTTGTCCTCATATATCTTTTTCCCTAAATTCTGTTTATTCTATGATTTCTAAAAATTTCAGTGACAGTGATTGCAATAGCTCCTCATGAGATAAACTGTCCAATGGAGTATAAGTTCTCCAAGCAAAGTAACTTTGGGTGAGACTTAAATAGGAGAAGAAGAGGCATATAGGACTTCAAATGTGCCTCCTGACACACATATAAAGGTCAGGAGAACAGAAAGAAATTCCTTGTTTGTGTTGAAATAAGAGCACATTAAAAGGGGGTGATGGCTGATCCCCTCTATTCTTCTGGGATACTATCCTAGGGAGATTTTTTTCCCAGTTTACTCTTTTACGTGGTAAAGCATGCATTAGTTTCATGGAGGGGGAAATCAGGGAAAACCTTAGAGAAATAAATTAGAGGTAGTACAATGAGATCTTTACATTATCTTTCTGCCATCTGGTAAAAGGAACCCAAATATACAGACATCATTAATGTTGCAGATACAAAAACTATCTCAAGAGGTCTAATCCACTGAGCTCACATGATAGCAGTTACAAACATTACCTGCTGGTAGCAGTCTTTATTCGGCAAAGTTATTCAATACTTACTGAAATGTCACAACAAGGAATAACTTGTCTATTTATCTACCATTTGATTTTGGTATTATAGTCTACTCACACCTTATATAGTGGAAGCGGCATAACTGATTCACTCTGGCTACTGCGGTGCTTTATTCATTTCAGTAACTAGACCATGATTTGTCCCATAAGACATATTTTATATAGGATATCTTGGTTGTTCTTAAATTTACAATGCTTCCCATTACAATTTAATTCTCCAAGTCATATCCCTATATTGTATATAAAATTGTATATAAAATTGTATATAAAATTTGTCTCATAAAGGGCAAGAGAAATATTAATATTTTCTGTGATCCAGAAATACCATTTATCCTTGAACTGATCTGATAAAATGATTCTATGACTTTATCTTTATACATTCTTGTGAGGTTATTTTAATACCACCAAGAATCTCTTTGCTAATCATTTTTTTCTCAAAAAAATGTATTTTGATAAACCATATAAAATTTCATTAACTCAGCCCCTAATACAATAACTGGTAGGTAATAATTACTCAATAATTTGAATGGACTGGTCTGATATTTTGTATAAAGCATCTGAGATCACATGGGGACATACTAGTGACCCAGATCTGAAAAGCCTGTGCTAAATCTTACTAATTAATTCTCAGTTACCAGTGTGTGCTATCCATTTTGCAGAACTTTTACCACTCTATCTCCTACTACTCACCTTTATTCCATGCTCACCTTTCTTTCCTACTGCATATCTCAAGTAGACTTTCTATAACTTTTGTGCTGTCTTAGAGTTTTCTAAAATCCACTATTGTTATCAGCTACATCATCATGCCTTTGCTTATTTTTGAGAATTGAAACTAAGTTAGACAGGGGGACCGATTTTGAAATCAGAGGAAATTGGGTTCAGATCTCTGCCAGCTATTACCTATGTTTACATAAATAAGTGGATCAACCCTAAAATGATTCACCCTTTTCATCTATAAAATGGAGCAATGGCTGCCTCATAGTATTCTCATTTGTAGAGTATTATTATCATTAAGTATTCCTTCTTTATACTTTCCCCAATGTATTTTGCCTCTCTAGTTCCCGCACTGTTATTTGATTTCTTGCCTCTTTTACTTCTTTGCTAATGGAAATTATGTTCATTTCCATTTAATCCCATTGTTACTGCCTAGATATGGCAAGCAATTCCTTCCCAGTTATGTTATATCCCCACAGAGCCTCACCTATCATTAATTCATGGACAGTACTATGCAAGATAAAAAGTGATTTTTCACATTCATGTGCTATTTGGATTAATGTTCTTGACTCCTTAGGGGTGATTTGAAATACAGAAATATGTATCTTTAATCTGTCATTCTGTACTTTAAATAGAGTAACATCCTAACTCTTTTACAGTGTTGGCTATCATTATTTTGCCTGATGGTATGACAATATAAGTTTCTATCTATTCCATAGCTAGAAAAGAAAACAGATTGTAAAGTTAAAAAAAAGGGTGTGCTAGGGGATCCTTTACTCTGCAAGAATAGTATTTTTAGTGCCTTTCTATTCAAGGTTTTGTCCTGGATCATTAGCATGAATATACACCTGCAAACCTATTAGAACTGCAGAGTCTCAAGCTGTACATAGACCTGGTAAATCAGAATCTCTATTTCCACAATATTAGCAGTTCATTTCTATGCACAGTAGAGTTTGAGAACTACCTTAAAGCAGATCAATTTAAAGAATTGGGTATGACGATAGGTACATTGATGGAGGTGTGAATCTTGTAGTAATTATCCTGAAAATCTTGTAGTAATATAAACACAAGGGGAAAAAAAAAGACAAAAAAAAAAAAATCCTAAAACTTAAAGAATTGAAACTCATTTTTGAACAAAAACAAAGTCAGCAAAATGTAGGCAATACTTAAATGTCACACATAAACTAGTAAAAATGGGACTGAAACCTACTGTAATAGAAATGATAAACTTATTGCCAGTGGAAGTTATAACTACCACATCTGCCAGGACAAAAAGAGGGTAAGGCAGATTTTTCCTCTTAGTACTGAACGAAGCCATAAAAAATGTTGTTACCAACCACCCTGATGGAATAAAGAAAAAATTACCAAGTGACATATTTCTAGATTAAAAGGAAATATTAAAACTGGCTTTCAATATTTAAAGCTTATCTAACTAGTACAGTTTGTCTGACACTGATTCATGTCATTTTATTTAATTCTTCTTTTGATCCATGCAAACAGTTACATGGTTTAAAAAATATTACTATCTTGTCACCATTTTGGATAGATTAGATGAAAGAAATATTAATACTAGGTGATGAACTCTATGGCCAAGCCTTGATGAGGCAATGTTTACAATAAAGCAGTAACCTAGGAAAGAAAGTCACATTTTCCTTTTAAAAATAATGAAAATGCATTATTTATATCTTCTTTTTCAATATTGTGCTCACTGATAATTAATGAGTTTTGTGACCATTTATTCAATATATTTCCCTGCATGTAGGAGTTGTCCATCTCAATTTTATGTGTGAGATAAAAAAAAAAAAGTGACAAACCATCACTAGTGTTTCATCTTTGATTGTAAAGATGCAAAGAGTATCAAAGAAATAGTAACAGAAAGTAAAATGATTCCTGTCCTGCCTTATTTTAAATATACTCAGGTCAGTCATTTTTTTTTTTTCTTTGCTTTACATTTAAGGAACTAGTTTCCTTTCCCATACTTGGTATGTAGTACATCTTTTTTCTCTGAGTTAATTCTCCAAGTCTGGTCTGTCAGCCAGTATAAACAACACTTGATGAATGAGACTCAAGGTGTTTAGTCACCTGAAGCAGCTGTTTGAAGTAACTCTACACACAGCCTGAGGCCTGTGTTTTCACAGCTGTGAGAACTCTTCAAAAGCTTTCCCTCTTGGCCTAGCTCTTTGCCGTGGCTTTAAACTCTTAGCGCAAAATCTGGACTATTTCAAAAGAGCAGAATGAAACTAGAGACAGTAATTTTGCATGATTTTGAGCCAAAAATGGCCTAAAATAAATAAATGAAGTACATTTGAAAGTGCTTTACCTAGGTGGGCTATATATGTGAGAATTGTTCTCCCTCTCCACGTCCCTTATACTCTCTTAAAGGGAGATGTGGGGCTGGAACACTGCGCTCTGTTTACATGGCAGTATTTTAACTTTCTGTTCTGATTCTGTGACACCAATGCTAAAATCTTATGACTTTGGAACTATATGGACCTGAATTAAACTCAGGGAATTGCTCAATCTTTGAGAGAGTTCCAGGCTCATAAATTGACCTAAGGTGATTAAAATGGCATTCTTTGCCAGCCTGCTTAGGTGATTTGGGCTTTTGAAGTTCCTCTGATGTCTTCTATTGACCTGGCATGCTTACCTCACTGAGAAAACTTAAATGTGACCACTACATTTAAGACTTCAAACTTCTCTGAGCCTGTTTCATTAACAGCTGTTTCTCTTTCGATTTCATACAATGAGAAGGACACAGTTGCTTCTCACAAAGAATTCTATGTCATCTTTTCTAGAAATATTGAAGGACCATTTTGGTTCAGAATAATTATACACACACACACACACACACACACACACACACACGCACACGCACACACACACATAAATATATATATTTCTTTTTTAATTTAGGGATTTTGTTTCCAAATTTGGAAAATCCCTATTTTCTTTGTGGAGTTACCTGGCAACATGCTTAGTAGAGTCCACTTGACAAAATGATTATATGATTTGTTCTTCCAATTATTATCCTTCATGTAATGAAACAGAATCATATGTATACTTTATCTATCTACTTCACAAGTATGTATTGAGTATTTGACAGATGCCAAGAGCTAGATTCGTTGCAAAAATTTTGAAAGTATAGTAGATAAGGTGCTGTCAATATGTGATTAAATCTAATTGAGAAAGCAGGTATTAAATAAGTAACAAACAAATGAGTTTTACAATCAAAATGGCTACGAAAAGAGGCCAAGAATGCAATGAAAGCAAGTAATCTGTAATGATGTCTACCTTACCTTCCCTGAAACCTTTGATTTAAGATGCTAAAGCCGACACTGATAATAATCTTATTATAATATTATAATTTTTATGAAAATCTAGTCTTTATTCTTACGGTAATTATATTGACTCATGTGGTATTTTGGATCCTCTATGTCTTGGTATCTCATTTTTAACAAATATGTTGAAATTTAAATTCATTTCTATTATCCTCAAATACATATGTAAAATATTCAGAGTACTTGTCATTATTGAGAACTATGTATGGGGCTTATGCCAGTTTGTTTAGCCATGTCTTCTGCTCTCAATGATTTCCTAAGACAAAGGTTAAAATCCACCTTTCATTTCTCTCTTCATTTGTCATAGAATTTGCTTTCTACCTATTTTTGATTTAGGAACAATCAAATAAATAAACTATAGCTCTTGTAAGCTACCAGTTATTTCTGTAATTAATAAACTCTGAAGTTTCAATGACCTGACAGAAGTGGGCACATTATAGCCCAGGTTTCTTTGTCTGATTTTTCAAACTCTTGACATAAGAATGGTTGTTTCTTCTTTAAATGGTAGAGAAAAAAAATGAGAATATTTCATGATATGAGGATATTTCATGAAAATAATATGAATTCAAATTTCTGTGCCATAAATAATTTTGACAAAAAAGCAAGTCAAGCCATGTCCATTCATGTATATATTGACCTCACTTTTTTTTGCTTTACAACATCAGAGTTGAATAGAGGCAACAAAGACTCTGGACTCACATAGCTAAAATTTTTATATTTTGCCTTCACAAAAAGTGTTTGCAGATCCCTGGCTAATGTAATGAAAGTTTATTTTTAATGTATAAAGCAGTCGTCACTGACTCAAGTAGTGATCCTCATAATAGTGATTCATAAAACCAGAGACCCAGGATTTTCAGTCTCAGAGATTCATCTTTCATTTGGTGTGTCATTGTTGTGGTACTTATTTACAGCATCATGGAAAGAGGTGAGCCTAGTAAAGCAAATTTTTTTGAGCCAGGCCTAGATATAATGATAATACTTAGATACAACTCACAATCTCTTAGCTGAGACTCAATCACGTAGACACACTGAACTGCAGGTAAGACCTGAAACTACAGTCTAGAGGTAAGACAAGAAATAAGAGGGAAGGAGTTTAGCAGTCAACCACCAATATCTGCTATTACCTTTCTCCTCTAAATGTTTAACAATTTGAGGAAAACAAAAGTGTAAAAATCGGTTATCCTTTAATGATTTAGTTAATAGAGTTATACCAAAGGTAGAGTAAAATCAGAAAAAATAAGTTATTTAATGTTTTATATGAATGATAAACTCAAGAAACTTGTTATAAAGAAAAGGTAAAATAATATGCAGAAAGTACAATAATACAAATTTCATAACAGTATTATTTATATAGAGTACTATATATACTTGGAGATGATAGAACGAGTATCTAAATTTACCTTAGTGATTAGGGAAGTATTTGTACTATAATTTTTGTCATGAAAATAATAGTACACTGTTTAATGAGCATATATTATGTTTAAGAGATAATAGGAGGTCATTGTGTATTAAATGATTCATTAATCAGGGGATTATAATTTCATATGATAAAAGTTATATATAATAAACTCATAGCTAACATCATTTTCAATGGTAAAAGACTGAAACTATTTCCTCTAAGATCAGGAACTAGATAAAGATATCCATTCTCATCATTACCTTCAATGTAATATTGGAAGCCCTAGCCAGAGCTATTAGGCAAGAAGAAGAAATAAAAAAAAAAACCTAACTGGAAAACAAGATGTAAAAACTATCACTATTGTTAGATGACATAATAATATATGTACATATAAAGAAGCCACCAAAAACTATTAGAATGAATAAATAAGTTACACTAAAGTGGCAGGCTTTAAAATTAATTTACAAAAATATATTGCATTTTTATATGAAAACAATGATCTAGAAGAAAAAAAACTTAGGAAAACAATATAATTTTTAATCAAAGCAAAAAACAAGTAAATAACTTAAATTCAACAAAGGAGTTGAAATACCTATTTAAAAATAACTACAATATATAATTAAAAACAGGAGAGATGGTAAGAGATGGAAAGATATTCCATAATCATGACTGGGAAGAATTAATTAGCATTATTAAAATGGCCATCGTATCTAAAGCAATATACAGATTGCTAGTCTATCAAAATTCCATAGGCATTTTTCAAAGAAATAGAACAAAAATTTAAATTTGTATAGAATCTGAACAACCAATACAATCATGAGAAAAGAGGACAAAAGTAGAAGTATAACACTTCCAGATTTCAAACTATACTAAAAAGCAAAAGTTATTCAACTGCACAACAAACCCAAGCGGTGTGGTCTTGGAATAAAAACAGAATCATAGATCAGTGGGATAGAATAGAGAACCCAGAAATAAATTAAAACATAAATGACTATTTAGCTTGTGATAAAGGAGCCAAGAACATACAACAGAGTATGGAAAGTGTTTTCAGCAAATGGTACTGGAAAAACTGGAATATGCAAAAGAATGAAAGTAGATTAATCTCTAACATCATCCACAAAAACTAATTCAAAATAAATTAGAGAACTGGATATGTGATATATTTGGAAGGGGGCTTGAAGATAAGGAAGATTAAAAGTCAGCCTATAGTTGTAGGGAGCCAGAATATATTTTTATGTGGGAGAATGACACAGTCAGACATAGGTTTATGAGAAATAACTTGGATGTCCAAGTGAAGGACACATTTGACTAGAGAGATGACCAAATTTTGAAGTAATAGAAATAAGAATAAAAAATCGAGGGGTCATTATCTTTAAAATATGTCACTCATGAAACAGAAAATTGATTAGAATATCCCATATCAACAATTCATTTTAAATATAGTTTATATTGGGGAAAAAACAAGGAGGTATTATCAGCTTTTAGAAGTTACTTCATATTTTTGGTGTTTTTTAAATTTATTATTAGTGTACGATGAACTTAGATTTTCAAAGTTACCATGAACAAACTTGTGAGGTAGCTTTGATTCACAAAACATTTAAAGAAGACTAATATCTTCATTATTTTCTTAGGTGGAACTTTTATAGAGCTGAAAACAGCAAAAATGAAACCCCTCATGGACACTAATGCAAACATTACCTGGCATTTGTACAAAAATTTTATGAGTTCTTTCTCACCATAAAGGGCAGTGTTTTTTATTACTCAATTTAATTAAAACTTAAGACCACCTATGCAACATAACCATTTCTCAGTTTCACAGTTCCAGCCAAGAAGGACTCCTCAGAACTTAATTTTGGAGGGGGACTTCTGTATTTTCCTTCATTCTCTTTCTAAGCTTGTAGAACAAACTACTGAACTTCTTGAGAATATTATTACTTTATATCAAAATCTTTTTACCTGATTGATTGATATCTTGGCTTATAGATTTCATGTTTTTAAGATGTGGTATTTCTTTGTGTAATTGATTAACTTACAAGTAAATGATTTCATATAGAGCTTGAATCTATATTTGCTGTATTTTTCAAGCATAAATACACTTTGTATATTAAATCAATAATACCAAATTCGAGTTTGTTTTGTTCTAAAGTTATTCTATGCACAAGACCCCTAGAATATGCACACTGTTGAGATACACATAGTTGTATTTTACTATTATCAAACGATTTTTTTCTTAAAATGTTCTCTTATGAGCAAGAATTTGCCTAAGTTTTATCTTTCTCTACTTCCATTATCATTGATCAATATACTGACTGATAAATAATAGTCAAGCAAAAAATTTTATTAAAGTAATAGTAATATATTTAAAATAAAGCAACACAACTGTGAACAAGAAGTTTTAGATGAAGATGAGTGATATGATAAAGATGACCACCATTTCTTCTTGTTCTATCACTATAAAAATCAGTGCCAATATTAGCAAAGTGTATGAGTTTATAGATATACATGTGTGAATATTTAAAGACATACATGTATATATTAGGTGTGTGTATATATATGTATGCAACACACATACATATGCGTACTCAAATACCAATATATGTATTTATTAGAATTTTTGATAAGCACTATTATTGATTATTTAACAAGAATTGGTAATCTTTCTCAGATCAGGTTTTCAAGGTAATAAACTTGACACAGGAAAATGCTTAGAGGAAGCTGGAGATTCCTTTCTAGAGAAACACTTATATGAAGTACAGAAAGCAAATCAAAACAGAAAAAATACTAAAATATGCTGTTGTCACAAGATAGGCCTCCACTTACACCATAAGGAACTTGGTATCTTGGATAGTCTTGCAGAGTTATCCCAAATTGAGGCAAAGAGGCCATAATTTTGTATGAAATTATTTCTTAGTCATTAAATGTGACTGTGTCCCCAAGAACTTAAAAGGGAAGTTTATTTCAATATAGGGTAATTCTAAGGAAGGAACTCAGATATATATCTACATATATATACATATATACATATATACATATATATGTATATATATACATATACACACATATATAGGCATATATATCTACATATATCTATATCTATATCTATATCTATATCTATATCTATATCTATATATATGCCACCAGAAGTCAACACTCCCAGGTTTGAGGGAGAAAGTAATTTAATTTTCTAGTATTTATCACAACAATGTACAACAATATCGCTACTGCTTTTTACATCATCTGGACCCACTTTTTGCTTTCCTCTTTTTTAAATTTATTATTTCTTTTGTTTATATTGTTGAGTCTTATTTAGGAGATAGGGTTCTCACCTCAATCTGTGTGTTTTTCACATTTCCCTGTGTTACCACCTTGTTAACCCCTTTCTTCTCGTTATCTCCCTCCTCCAACCCTTCTGGTATTTACAGTTTCCTGTCCTGTGAATTCTGTTGATATTTGTGGGTTCCTTCATTGTGCTTCATTATAATCTGCATATAAGTAAAACCATACTGTAATTGACTTTTTCCTTTCTAGCTTATTTTGTTTAGCATAATCACCTTCTGTTTTATCCTGGTTGTTGGAAAAGGCATGATTTCAGATTTTTTATAACAACTGCATAGAAGTCCACCGAGTGTATCCACCACAGCTTCATTCATTCATCTGTCAATGAGCACTGGGTTATTTCCATGTCTTGGCTACTATGAACTGTGCTGCTATTAACATAGGAATGCAGTTTTATTTATATTTTTTCTAAAATGAGTTTGTATGTTCTATAAATGTATACTTAGAAGTGGGATGACTAGATCAAATATTAGAACCATCTTTATCTTTTTTGAGGAATCTCCATGTTTTCCAAAGAGGTTGGACTAATTTAGATTCCCACCAATAGTGTAGGAGGGTTCCATTTATTTCACACCCTGTTCAACACATGATGTTTCTAGTCTTTTTGATATAGGTTAATCTCATTAGTGCGAGATATCTCATTATGGTTTCTATTTTCATTTCTCTGATGGTGAGTGATGTAGAGCATTTTTTCATGTTTTTGTATAACATCTGTCTTGTCTAGTGTTCAACTCTTCTCATTTTTTGAGTAGGTCATTTGCTTTTTTGTGGCGGTAAATGAGCTTTTGTATATTTTGGACATTATCCTCTTGTATGTTGTAAAAGTATCTTCTCTCATTCAGTAAGATTCACTTGTTTCCCATACTAAGTTCATTTCAAGTGGGACTAGCTTTGTCAAGATTCTGGTCTGTTCCATTTCCTATGTATATTTAAAGCAGAAGGTAGGGTGGGGGAGGAAAAAGAGGAGAAGGAAGAGAATGATGAGTAGGAGGAAGAAGAGGAGAGGAAGAAGATGAAGGTTATTGGCATAAAATATAGTTCTCACTAATGAAGCCAGTGCCATCTTTAATGATACATTTATCCTGCTCAATCAGCTGTTCTAGAAGGTATTCACCCTTTGCTGGTCTAAAATGCTTGCCTAGTAGTGTGATCCAGACTCTCATATACAGAAGTCTTAAGTCTAAAATCATCACACAGTATATCAAGGCTGCTATGCTTGTCTATTTATTATCATATCAATTATCTAGTGGATCACTGATGCAGAATATATACTTGTGCAACACCTTTTCTGCCTTTCTCTTGTGACCAGAGACAATTACCCCTTTCAGTGACTCCTTTTCTTGACTTCTGTTGACCTGAGGAGCCCAAAGTAACTTGATGATAGTCACAGATTTTTTAAGTTGTACTATCATTGTGTATTCTAGTGGAGAAATTCCTCTGAGCAACAGTGTCTCTAAATCCACAAATTCCAAAGTTGTAGGGTTAGGAATAATATATATCCTAGGTGGGTTACTATGAGTCATGATAAAATCACTCTCACATCTAACTGGTTCCTAGATATGTATATTCTATGTATTGGGGAAACAGTACCACACAGTGATAATTGGTTTAGAATATATTTAGTATTCTGAATTACAGTGCCATATAATTTTAGATTATTATTCCAAACCTGGTCTTCAGATGCATTTTATGAAGACTCTTCTATTATTCTTACAGGTAGATAGTTTCTCCGTTAAGCAGCATGTGTCTAGCTTAGCTAATTCCATAACCATGGCTCGACTGTTCTTTCTTTGCAAGAAAATGGTTTCCTTGGTCTGATTTAACGTTATGTGGGATCCTTAGTAAATCTCCTACTCTGAAAGCCTACGATAATGGTACTTGTGAAGGTTCTTCATTTAGGAAAGCAAACTACAGACTAAGTACTGATTCTTATCAGTATGACTTGCTACCCTGCTAAGGAAACAAGCAGTTTTGCCACCTTCCAAGCATGTTAGTAAAATTATACTTCAAGAGTCTAGAAATATGACAACTCTTTGTATCTATTTACCCAAGAATCTATAGTACTGAATCCAGATTAGGATTCTATCACTTGTTTTCCATACATCCTCACATAAGCAGGTCTCTGGTTTTAAATTCAACTCATACCCACTGCCAAGCAATCCCCCAAATTTTGAGTTCTTAATATTAACCAATATAGTTTTAAAAGCTTTCTTTCAGGAAAGTCTGGAAGATTCATTATCATGTGTTTGTGTTCTTTAGTGTAGAGTTCTTCCTGAGGACTCATCTTTTAGGTAGTAAAATATTTTGAAGTCAGGAAACCAGGTACCAAATCATAACTTTTTATTGAGATGATTGCCCTCAATTTTATCCTCCTTTTTTGATGACAGTTGGTTGAATAAATGACGAAAAATCTTGATGGCTACCCATACCTATTTAGGAGTATTATTTACTATCAAATATATACATAGCTGCTTGTAGCCAGGGGCGCCCTAGATTTTATGACATTTCTTCTGCTCCCTATGAAAATTAAACACACTTTGCTTCTGAAAGTTGTTACTCCAATAACTTTATTATTCCAAGATGTTTCATCCCGATTTCTACAATGAAGACCAGTTGTATAAAGGATTCTTCTATTAGCATGCCTGACTTAGAAAGGACATCGACTGCTTTGCTCCTTAGTGATGCTGGTGTTCCTTTCACTAGTGTGTTCCTTACTGGTTTTGTGAGTCCATTAGTCTTTCCCATGCAACATACTTTAATGATATATTTTCCAGACTTATACACCCACTATATCATGCTTGCTTCTCTAAGTTTTTTGATTCCTACTTGCACTGTTTTCCATAGCACTTCTGGTATTTTTACTTTACTTTCTTGACTCTCACTTCTCCACGTTTCTCAGACTCATGATAGCAGTGTAGCACCATCTCCAGGGAATCTTTTCAGGTGTAAATTCTGTATCATAGTGGTGGAAGTGCTTCTAAACTTATCAATTTCCCCTTATCCAACTATGCTGTACTGTTTGTGTCCTCATGATCCAGTCTTATACATATTCTTCTGGCTCTTGCTTGTGTGATTTAAAAAGATCTTAAAGCTCCTTTATAGTCAAACCTCATTTATCTGTCAGCAGCCTACCATGTCCCTATTTGGTTATTTTATGACTTAGTTATTTATCCTGTTATCTCAAAGGGAGGTGAGGATATATCCCAAATGGGCATATATTGTCTTTCAAGACAGAAGCATATATATCATCTTTAGGTAAAGGAGTCAGTATTAGATTTTAGCAGGGAAAGGAGATATCTTCTACTCACAAAAAGGCTTCAGGAAACCTGATGATTCAAGATTATTTAGTGATTCTATCCAAATGACCCAGTATCAAATCTCAAGGCCCCCTTCTTACATAATAATGTAAATCTGGTGGTTCAAACGTGATATAACTGCTCTTGGAAATATGATGTGAACTTTTTGAAGCAGCAGCCTCAACTAAGGGCAATCCCAGGAAAGGATTCAACTTTGAGCTATCATTTGTTAACAAACCTGGCAGTCTTAAAAAGAGGGAGATATTGGTAGTGAACTGCTAAATTCACTAGTCTAAAATACTGTATCTACTAAAAGTGAACCACAAATATTAATTCTTGTACTGCATTAAATCATTCATAGTTTGGGCAATTATTCTTACCTTAAGCAATATTGACTAGAAAAATATGGAAATGACTTTTCATTGTTTGCTCCACCAAAAGAGTCAAGAAAACATATACCGAGAAAAAGGATAAGTTCAGTATGAAACATAAAAAAGAGATTATCCTCACTCATCTCTCTCAAGTCCCATTCAAATCTAGGCGACTACACACATGTGCAAGTTTATACAATTCATATGCTTGAGGACTCCTTTTTAAAAATAATTTGTAATGGTAACAAATGCATAGTCTCCATGTTTTAATTGTGGAAAACCACAATGAAAATCTACCTGGAAACTTTCCTAACCCACAATGTCAATAATGCAGAAAAAAAGGATAGGTAATATAGCTAAATGAAGAGAAATAGTCAATAGTTTCAGTGAGAATAAAACACAACGGTATGGTGCTGATTACATGTTGATTGATGGTGATGAGTTAGTTATATTATGAGAAATTTAAGTAGGGGAAAGGCATAGGGATTGTTAGCATGGAAGAATTTTAGATAGTGAAGCTGGTTACCCAAAGAATGTTTCTCTTCAGTACAAGTGTGAAAGGAGTGATAGAATAGTTTATGCAGATCATAAAAGGAAGAGTGTTGCAGGGAGAGAGAATGGTGAGTGAAAACTTAGATGGGTACCTGCCTGTAGGTCCAGTAAAGGAAGAGAGGTGGTGTGAACATGAGAACATAGTTTTAAGTACTTGCAAGGACATTTATTCTTAGTGAAATGAGAAGCCATTTGTAACACAGGACAAACATTAGACTTTATTTTAAAAGCACCACACTCATTGTTGTGAGTAGGCTTAGGAATGCAAAGGCAAGGTGGGAAGATCAGTTTGCAAGTTAGTGTAATGATCCAGACAAGAAATTATAGGGACAAATATGATGGTAGCTGTGGAATTTTTGAAAAGTATTGAGATTCATGATGTACTCGAAGGAAGAGATGCCAGAGTATTCTGTAGAGTATAAGTTAAAAAGAGGATGACTCAAACATTTTTGGACTAAGTTTCTGAAGAGTGGTGATGCCATTTTTCAGAGCTGGATGAATTTAAAAGCGGAAAGTTTGATGTGGAGGAAAGACCAGGAACTCAGTTTGGGTATGTTAACTGTGAGATTGCTCTGAGATATCCAGCTGGAGGTGACATATCCATAGCTCTGAGTTTGAAGTTCAGAGCATGGGGTCTAAAATGAAAATGCATTTGTGACATTATTATGTTATATAGTTACAAGATTACAAGAAACAGAACTAAAAAAGGACAGCCTAGTGGGTAGAGGTAGAAGAAGATAGGGGACTGTCATATCTAAAAGACAGAGAAGAAAATATTTTGAAGAGAAAAGTCAGTTTGTAAAAAAATACTGTAAAAGTTGGAGCATTCTTTAAATTTTAAATATATGCAACAAATATTGAAGTATTTGGCTATAAATCAGTAATCTAATAAGTGAATAAATATTTTCTGAATATACAAGGTATGACTAATTAGAGGCTACCCAATTGCTTGCTACAACATTTGAGACATATATTCTATATATTCAGGTTTGTTGACAGTTCAGGTTTCTGGAAGAGTGTGAACATATTATTATATCAGATATTATATATTCATTTGGAAAGCATTCAGTATCAGGATGTTGTTTTTTTTAAATTTCTGGATAAAGTATTATATTGATATTGCCCTTAATACTGAAGCAGTAGTAGAAGAAAATGTAAAAATCGCAGGCTCATCATCTAATAAAGGCTTGGAAATGCTGAACATGTTGTAAAATAGATGATGATCTTTGAATTGTAAGCTCTCTTTGTATAAGCAAATTTTCTGTTAAACAATTTAGTGTCTCTCTAGCCCCTTGATTAATTTGAGAACTGTCTCTCATTCCTCTCATTTTTGGTTTTCATTGTGTTAAACTGGAATGCTGTTAACATCTATTTCAAGCAATCACCCCTCCCTGGTGATTGATGGTAGATATAACAATTATGATGCCAATGTTGGGGAAAATTCTTCACAGATGTTGTCCGATTTCAGGTTAAATGGGGGAAAAGAGTTTCTTTCTTCCGGCCACCCACTCATCATTCCCTTGAAATAGGTGTGTGGTGCTGTGTATCCTATGCTGTAGGTAGGCCAATTCCTTGGCCCATTGCTCATCTGGTTTAAATGACTTCCATTTGCTTTTTCAAAGAATGACAGAATGTTATGTTCAGAGTGTTTTGCAGGTACCAAAACGCAGTAATTCAGCCTTGAATTTTAGCTGGCAAAGAGAAGTCCATTGGGTCTGGCACAGTCATGCTGATTTTCCCCTTATTATAAGTAACATTTGCCATTACTAATAAAAAAATGAAATGATATGATGACTGTGATTTGTTTCAAACTAATACAGGAGAAGAAAAGTGACCTTGAGTTAAGGCTGGTGATACAAACATTGTGTCAACATCTTTATCTGTTTAACTTGACACTAAAATAGCATTAAAAATAAAAACAGAGTTTATGTTATTTTAACCCTTTATAAAGCTTTATTTTCTCACAGGGAGGAAATACAGAAATTCCACAGGTAATTCTTCTTTTGGTTATTTAAAATAATGAAGTCATATGTTCATGTTCATTCAAATTTGGACCAGTGGCTTACGGTGTGGCATTCATTATTTTTGCATTTATTTTGTAAGTGAGTTCATTGTAATTCTTAGCCGAGAAACAGAAAAATACATGAAATAAGGGACAGAAAAAAGGAAAATAAAATTTGAATTTCTAAGTAAGCAAGTAGGATTGAAAAAAAAGGGCATTTTAGGGATTTAGGTTTTAGCCTCACCTGAAATTTGAGACATTTTAAGCTAAGAGAATTTGATCTACATTTTAGCTGAAATTCTTCCACCCAGCTAAACTGGGAGGGATTATTTGAGGTAATTCTATAGGAGTGTCAGGAGACCCTATTATGAACTTAAAGATGCTCCATTTTTCCCACTGGTGAAATAATAATGAGAATAAATATTTCTACTGTGAGGAAGAAGACTAAATATATCAACTATATTTAAAAGTTTATTTAAATATAGTTTCCTACTCACTGTTGTAATTAAAGTAGTGAATTTCTTTTTTTTTTTGAACTACTGTGTATTCATTTGATGTAACCCGATATAACTTAACACTATTTCATTAAAAGTAATTCGCTAATAAAGTAATCTATTTTCTGTATTTTGATAACTATCTAGGGAGATCTTTGCCTTTCTTTAAATCATTTGACAATATCTCAAACTAAAATTATCTGGAAGTATCTCAAAATGCCTAACAAATTCTTACTACTACAATTTAATAACATTAACTTTCAATTTCAAAATTTTTTTCAATCTTATTTCATTATTCTTATATTTTCTTAATCACTTGGATAAAATTTGGTTTTAATAACTTGAGTGATTTCAACTACAGAGCTTTCCAGGCAATTTATTGAAGGGGAACGAGAAGATGCACATAGAAGAACCTAAGAATATGAAAACTTGTCTGGGTGGTTTGAATACTCTGATAAATGAGTAGAAAGAACCATACAAGAGAGAGAGGCGGGTTGAGCTGGGGGTCGGGGAGAGGAGAGATAGATAAGTAATCTGAACATGTGTGGTCATTATCATTGCCTACATTCAAGATAATACAATTTTTTTGAGGAAACAAGGACTCTAAGCACTTGTTAAACGGATTATTCAGTCTGCCTAGTTTGCAGTAGTGACTAAGAATATAAAGAAATAACTAGTGTGTGTGTGTGTGTGTGTGTGTGTGTGTGTGTGTGTGTACTCTCCCATGTTCTCTCCTAAACCTTTATCATATGTGAAATGAGCAAGCCCAGGCTATTCTACTAGTTTAGAGAAGTATAATAAATAAATGGAGGAAAATTGAGGTGCATAACCAACTCCAGAAACAGAACCACTGGATAAACTTAACTGAGGGATTGAGCAGAGACTAGAGAAACTAACCAGTTAAGCCCAGTCTCAACTATGGAAATGTGGAATAATAAGTTAAATTATTATGTGTTGTGTTACAATAATAAATTTCAGAATTATTTGTAATATACCAAGTTAGTAACATAAAAAAAAAAATGCTAAGATCACTGACACAGTAAGTGTGAGTTCAAGAGGAAGCATTTTTTTCAGCAGGGACACTATCATGTAATCAGGGAGCACTGGCATGTGTATGTGAAAACTATGGGGAAAACAGAGTGAACAGTTGCAACTTTGAATATGTTAGACATCTTGCTTAATTTAATGTCATGGGAAAACTATCCAGTGCTTCTCTAAGGGAAGGAGCTTGCAAATTGTTTAGCTAAATAATAAGTACCAGTAGTAATTTCTCAGCATTATAACCCCAATAACTCCCAAATGTTTGAAACTTTCTTAAAATAATGCAATGCCTAATGAAGAATATTAGTGTTATTGTATTTTTCTTTAGGAAGCTGTGTGTTGCTTTATCTATTTTGATATTAAAAGATTAATAATTATTGTCCTGATTGTCAGTATGATAAATTGACACGTAGATACTGTATCTTCCGTTACTCATTTTGAACTCCCAGTATTATCAAAATGACTGGCACTTCCTAGGTGGAGAATAAATATTTCCAAATTGACTGATCAATGAGCGAGAGGAGAAACAATTCCTAAAGTAGTCATCCAAATCTGTTTCAAGCACGTGTTTCTTTCAGAGGTTAGAGACCAGTAAAGTTGTCTAGGCAGCCAAAGTCAATTCATTTATTTCATTTAATGTCAGTGTTGGGGTAAAACCTGGTGGCCTAGTACACCCTGGGAGCAGTCCCACATATATCCCAAGGTTTCCGGTTCAAGATCTGGGGCTATGGGGAACAACCAATGTAAATAAGTAAACAAGTAAAGAGCTTCTTCTTAAAATTAAATACATTTTAAAAGTTGAGAAAAATAAAAAATAGAATGAGTGGCTTAATGCCCATGGCCTGCAGCCAACATACGTGCCAAGACCAGGGGCCCAAGCCTGTGGAACAACCAAGATTAACAACAAAATAACATAATAAAAATGCTTTTTCTTCCTCTCTCTTCCTGCCTATCTACCTGCCTACTTACCTTCATTCCTGCCTTATGTTTCCTTTTAAAAAAAATAAAGCAAATGTTTTTACTATTTTAAAAAAAATTTGAATATTATTGTTTTAAGCCTAATATATGTGTTATATTCCTCCCAATCATCAACCAGTAATGCAGAAAAATGATGGTAAAGGACTTGTGGATATACTAACTTAAGTCAAGTTGTTCAACACACTTATTTCTCCTTGTTTTTTTAGTCAGTTGAGCTCATTTTCTTCACTGCTTGTAAAACATATTTTGTACTAACTGATAAACAATGAGAAATTAAAAATAGATCTTTTTAAGAGTCATGAAGAAAAAGATAAAATCTTGCCTTTGTGGAGTTGATATGTTGGTGGAAAATGTAGATCATATTTAATAACCTAATAAATAAGTAATACAAATTCCAGTAGGAAAAATAGTACAAATACAGAAAGGTAAATAATGGAGTAGGGGCTCTTTCAGATAATATTTTAACAAAGACCTCTCTGAGATTGATATTTAAGCAGAAATTTGAATAACTTGGAGACAGCAATATTGGAGAGAGACAAAAAAAACATTAGATAATGTATGTAAGATAGTTCAATGCAGAACACTCTATAGTCTACCAATGTATAATTAATTAATCTATTCTTTGTGGTTTTCAATTACCATGTCAAATATATTCACCATCTTCTCTCAAAAATTAAAATTAATACATAATTACACATCTGCTTTTATGCAGCCAATCATCAGAAATAACACATTTCAACCATTTAAATAAATTTTATCATTTATCGAGGAAGCGGATTTAGATCTATCATTCATCATTAATTTATTTAGTTTAGGAAGATTATTACTTAGTTTTTAGTATATAAACTCAGTCAAATAACATTTAGGAAGATAAAGATAGGGACACAAGAACCAGATTTTCAGTCTGGGTTTGGGAGACAGACAGAAGTAGACAAACAAGTAAAATATAATATTTACAGTCTCTTCGAAGAGTGACATATTTCTTAGAGCCAAGAGGAAAGGCACTCCAAAAAGGATAAGACAGTAATGACTCCTTATCCAAAACAGAAGTATAATTTACATAGCATAAAATTAACCATTTAAAGCATGTGATTCAGTGACATTTTGTATATTTACAATGTGACATGACAGTCTCTGCTATGTAATGTAGTTCTAAAATGTTTTCACCACCAACAGAGGAAATCCATTTACTCATTAAGCAGATAACCTCATCTCTTCCATACGCCTAGCCCCTGGTAACTACTAATTTGTTGGTTGTCTCTATGGGTCTATCCAATTTGTATATTTTATATAAATAAAATGATATATGATCTTTGTGTCTGGCTTCTTAACATGTATGTGAGGTTCATCCATTTTTATGGTATAAATTATCCTTCATTCCTTTTTTCTAATAGATGAGCAATATTGTATTGTAAATCTATACCATAATATCCTACTATAAATATGTAATACATTTAACCTTTTCCGTTAATGGACATTTAGGTTGTTTCCATTTTCTGGTTATTGTGAATAATGCTGCTATAATATTTTGTGTACTGGTATTTACTTCAATACCTGTTTTCAATTCTTTTGGCTTTATACCTAAAATGTAATTGCTGGGTAATACAGTAATTCTGCATTATTGAAGTAGTTATTCATAATGTGAAGAAAATGCAAAAAGAATATTCTAGGCACTATAAATGAATATAAGATGTTATGATAAAATACCACTACTGGAAACATTGATGCAACAAAAGCAAAAGGCAAGTGTAAGGGAGTAATGGGCGGTAACACTAGAGAATAACACAGAAATTGATCATAGAGACCTGATGAATTAACGAGCTTGTGCTCTATCTGATGGAGGACTTCCATGATAAAAATTCTAACTTTCAGGCTCAGAATTATCACTTTATGAGTAAACCCCAATGAAATCAGACAGTTTATATAGCACAGTGGTATCTATATTTAGTTAGGCTTCTAAGTCTTAAAGTAGAAATAAAATCATTGATGACCTATAATGGAAAACAGGACACTCACTACAGAGAGATTCATGATTAGCTTTGTTTATTAAAAAATTATGCAATAATGCAGGTGATGGGTTTTGGGAAAATTGGGAGTATGATGTTGCATCTCAAGACAGAGTGTCTGTTGGTCATGCAAAATGTGCTGAAGAATTTAAGAAAGATGGTATTCATGGGAGTTATAGGGAAAATCCTATGGTAGAAATTTTAAAGACTAGCATTTCACTTGACAAGCTACAAGTGAATTGTTTCCAACACGTGTATATATGTGCAATGTTAAATACCAGAGTCATGGTCCTTTTGCACCATCCTATATACAGAAAAACTAAATAAGAGTAAGTGAGAATATATAATTTAGAATAACAGAGATTATTTAAAATAGCTAGAGATTAACTTGACTGGGTTTATGAAACATTTTGATATGGTAACATTTGACCAAGCCTAAGCAACTTGAATACTGAACTAAGGAACTTATATTTGAATTACCACATGATAATATATTTATAATTACATGAAAACCTACATCATTATTCTTTGACCTACTCATTATTTCAAAATTATTTTGCCAACTCAAACTAAAGACTGAATGCTACCCATATATTACTCAATATGTGCCAGATCCAGTGCTAGAAGCATTGAATAAAAAAATCACATAATTCATATGATTGAGACTCTCTTAATCCTTGGGAAGATATAAAAGAATAAGTTAGTAATTATAGGTATGTATAAATGCTATGGAGGCATGTTTAATAAGAGCAATAACAAGTTTTTCTGAAAATGTCAAACATTTTGTGAAAGCTAAGATTTTAGCTGAGTTTAGAGGATAAGTAGAACAACAAAGAAAAGACTTTAGAATGAATAAATAAATACACATACATATGGATTAGTAAATATGAAGCATATTCAAAGACATTTAAGTAATTTCGTATAATTGAAATGAAAAACAGAGACAGACAGAAGATGGATATCAAAAAGTTAAATGAGCCAGATCATGATAAGCATCAATGTGAAGGTAAAGAATCAAGGCTTTACCTTGTGAATAGTTGAAAGTCATTCAAACAGGAAAGATTTTTATGATATTTATGTTTTAAAATGTTAGCTCTTATGTGGAGCATATATTAGAAATGATGGGAAATCAGATTCAGGTTGACTAGCTAGAAGTCAGTTGTCAGAGCTCAGAAAATAAATGAAAATAGCATAAAAAAGCAGTTAGAGTTGGGATGGACATGTGGTTATTAAGGCTGATGAAAAAAGTCATCATTTATAAAGGACGATGGAAATTATAGATGTGTTATACAACTAGAAGGGCAAGTTAAATAATACTGTTGTTGAGACTTTCTGGTCACAAAGCCTATTACTTGTCTTCCTGGGCAAAATAACTTGAGAACTAGACAAAATTTTTTCAGCTTCTCTTCTAGTTTGTAGGGACCACATGACTAAGTTCTAGCCAATAAACTATGAAATAAGAAATGTGTGTGTTCCTTCCTGTCAAGGCTCATGTGTGCCTCCATCTTGTTTTACCCATTACAGAGCAAATAAAGACTATCATGTTGATGTTGTAAGTAATCTATGTATTTTTAAATTTACTTGAAGTAACATTACATCATAATATTATATAGGTTTAAGATGTGCATCACCGTAAATCACCATCTCTACATACGTTCATTCACGACTTACAGACCAATTCAATCCTTTACCATGTAATTGAGCTCTTTGAATTGATTTACCTACCAGCTTACCACCCTTCCTTTTGGTAACCACTAATTATATCTTACACACTAAATATCTGCTTTTGTTTGATTTGGTTTATTTGTTTGTTTCTCTATATACCACATGTAAGAGAAATCACATAGTGTTAAAGAGACACAAGAATACAAGATAGACAAAAACTACATCTCTGAAGTATCACTTGGAAATGAACTGTCTCAAAACAGGAACATTTATTTTTCTTTACATTAGCAAAGCATAAACTTTTGGTTTTGTTGATTTGAGTAACTAATAATGTCTTAATTAACATAAGACCTTAATCGAAGATAGTCTACCATTCATTGTAATTTTTTCATGTAAACTATACTATTTCTATAGTTATAGGTTCCTAGACCCGGAGTGCCTCAATATGGCAGAGAAACTTAAGATATGGTTAACCCAGTTTTTGTTAAAAAGCATCCAATATTGACTTTCTGTGACTATCATTTAGAAACCAAGACCAAAAAAAGAAAGTCAAGATAGTCAAGCTTGTTAGAATTCAATATAACAAGAAGACTAGATCTCTGTAACTGCATAATGATGCCCCAAATATTTTTTGAGTCATTTACTTATTCAAATTTATAGTAGGTTTTATATTGCTATATACAAAAGATATCAATAAATAAAGGGATTTTATAGCTTTTTGACATTCAATATATTATTCAGGTTTAAAAGGCTCTGGAAAATGGATGAACTATCTAAATTGAATAACTTTCGACTTGTAAAAATGTTTCTTAAAGAACAAAGTCCTCAGATTTAATACACAGTCTTACTTGTTTAAGCACATGGTAAATTGTAGTCAGGTTTCCATTTGCTGCAACATTCCAGATAAAACAATGCAGCTTCAGCCTCTACTGGGATAATGCCAAAATGAAAAGGAAAAAAAAAAATGTCAGACACATCTTATTAGGGAAGATAATTCAAGGAATGTCTGATTTTGACACTTCTCTTATGTGAAGTATTTCTTTGAAAAAAACATCTTCCTTACCTATGGTGAGTTTATTTTTACATGATCTGGGCATATTTTTATCCCTGAAATTAAGATGTTGTTTCAACCAGTCCAAGCACCTGAAATATTGCAGAAACTCTCTTGTATTACTTTGTAATGCAATAGCTTGCTTTTTCCTGCATGAAGGTCTTAAAAGAGAATTTCAATTTACATTTTGTAATTTAGATAAGAGTTCTTAGTAGTAGATAAGAGACTGAAATTTTCTGGTCAACCAGGCCTCCATGAAGGCATTAGACTTGATAAGGTCATTAAAAACACAAAGTTAGCACATCTTTGATTAATACAAATAATAGAAAATTTTCCTCAATAATGTTTGGTCCTGGGTTGCTTCCAAAGTAGTAATATTAACAAAACATGATTTTTTTTTTAAACTGAGAAAGCTATAAAAAATTTTTGTTGGAGGTAGGAAAGGAAATGTAATAAGGCTAAATTCGGACTCACATTTCATTTTAACCAAAGGAATATGTGTGATTTGGACACCAGTCACCTAGGCATTTCCTATTTTAAGTCTGTACATATTGTCAGGAAATCAAATTATCCAATAGCAAACTACATCTGGCAGAGCAAACTATTCAGGTAAACTTAAATAGAAGCTTAGGGGTAGTTAACTATGTTATAACACTGGGCTTCGCACATGAGAATTATCTAAAGTTCCTCTTTGCAGCTTGACTATTAAAACAATAAAATGAAAAGGTGAAATGAAAACATTAAACTTGTGGATGTGCATATGTGTGTGTGTGTGTGTGTGTGTGTGTGTGCGTATGTGTGTGTTAATATCCCCTTTAAACTTGAAAGTATGGACACAGCACATTTAAATTAAGTAACTTGGGTTTTATTTTTTAATTAATTAATTAATTTAGGTTCTTCATATAGTCCTTATAAAATGAAGCTTGGATACTTTGAAAAAGGACTGTTACACATTGTTTACATTTGGAATATCGAAGAGCTTTGATCTGAACTCACTTTGGCTACAAATCTAAATCTAAAAATCCCAATGAAATTATTTTGGTTGCTGTTATTGAAATCTGAAGGGAAACTTTTGTTTGTTTTCTTTGGTCAAAATAATGTTTAAAGCAATATATAAATAGATAAGAGATAGATAGATAGGAGGATGAATATTACATTTTTTGGAAAGCTGATTCACACTCATGCTGAGAAAGTCTGGTCAATTAAATCTACTAACCCCTTTCCCCCTCTCTCTTATGGGCAGTGATATCACTTGTGTATGTGATCCACAGGGGATCATGCATCTCTCTTAGGACTTCGCCTACCTGTTTCTCTGAGATTTGACTTACTGGAGACATTAAATGATAAATATGCTTTCCTGGGAGCAATATTCATAGAAATTTTTCTCACATGTTTAATAGTCAAATCGTTTCATTTGGCTTTATAACATTCATGATGTGTTAGGAGGAGACATGATGTATCTTTTAATAAGAAAAGGAAGATTAAACATCTGAGTAAATCTTTAGAAATATCTTAAATCAGAAATTTAAAATTTCTTAGTTTATCCAGCTTTAAGAAAAATAACAAGCTTTTCTTCTAATAAAGTAGGTCAATATAGCCCCAAGAATGAGTTGACATGGACTATTCGAGGTATTTAACCCCTATACCAAATGTTCTGAGATCACATTTAATTTATCTAAATTGTTTGTTCCTTGAAACACAATAACTACATATAGTTTCAACTCAAACTGGGAACATGGATGGAAACAGGGAAACGAAGATTATGGGATTAAAATTTTCTTAAAATTGTGAATCAACTTCTAAACAGCCTACATATGATGCTCAAACAAATTTAGTTTATTCACCCTAAGACTGTCCATCCTGTAACTCAAAACCTTTTGTCAGGTCTGAGAAATGGTTTGTTTTCTTAACCTGATGCTGTTTTAAAGGGCAATATCCAGATGTTCTGGTTGTGTGATAAAGAGAGAATTAATGAGTTTCTGTGTCCGACTGGAGCCTACTTAGGGATCTGTACAGATGCCAATTGTGTGGTGAAATGTGATGTTCTTGGTGCATAGAGGACTCAGCGACATTTTGAAAAAAAAAATGTTTAACTTTTAATTCATTTCTCTTTACATACTTTTCTTTTTCATAGTCTACCAACAAATAGACTCAGGCATGTTTTGGGGACACTTTATAGCCTGAATCTGTTATTCTTCTTCATTGATTAGACCTTAAAACAGTTGCCTCTGTTGATGAAAAGTTTTGCTGTGTTTTGTTGCTTTAACCTTAAACTGCACTGTGAGCTATGCAAACTGAAATTATAGACTCTTCTTCATTTTCCAGGTTGTTTTCACCTAAGAAATCCCTTCTATATTTTAACTAGGGAAAAAGGCTGAAAATCTGAGCAAAAACTGTAACAGTACTAATCATGGCTGAAGTTTTGACAAATCTTATCCTACATGAACCAAGATGAAAACCTGACCAAAGGTAAGTTGACCTGAGTTAAGCTTTCTGAAGGTACTTTCCAATTCATTTTTCTTTTCCGTTTTTTTTTTTTTTCCCGAACATTGAACATAAGGAACCATGCACAGTATATATCCATTGTCTCCTGACATATAAAATATTGATATTTTCTAGCTCAGGGTCGTATAATCCCTCTTTTCGGTCTAAAACTTTGAAATAATCTTGTTGAGTTGTTCTCTCTTAGCTATTAAAGATTATTTTATATAAGGACCATATATACTGGTGGGGTGTATATGTCAATTACTATACATGGAGGTGAGACTATGTATGCTCCATGAATTTGATGTGTTGGTTTAGAAATTACAACGTGTAAAACATTTCTTATCCTGTAGATCATCATAATTTTACAGTGTAATCAACTAAACCCAGTTTAGTGACTATTTTCAGATGAAGATGTTATCTTTTATTCATATTCAACCATCTACTTTAGAAAATAATGAATATTCCTATATTTAGCAATTTTAAGGCTAGCCCTCTTTTAATAAACATATCTTTTCTAAAACATGCATGAATGTGGCCAGAAAAAAATTGTTATAGAAAATCACATATTTCAGAGCAAATATTTAAAATTAGATTAAAAACATGAATTAAAACTATCAAAGAGAGGCAAACCAAAGTTTTAGTACTTTTTCTGATTTTCAGGAGTAATTTAAAATATATTCATTTACTGAAAGAGAACATATTTTTCTATTATCTAGTAAATATTTTTATTCTAATTTTTTCATGTTTCTTGAGATTTATTTTACTTCATTTATTTCTATCACATTGTACCTGAAAGAGTTTATAGACTAACTTTAAGGAGTAGGAAGGTTTGAAGAATTCATTTTTATAGGTGTATTTTTTTATAAAGTTTAACTTAATACTATGTGATCATAATAGCTTGAGTATGATGTAATGAAAATAAATATTCAGAAAAAAATGTAACATGCAATTTAATTAAAATTTGTATATGTTTCTGACACTATGTATAATAGTAGAGCATAATTCTAATATTACCAAAATGTATATGGAAATAATGTTTAACATCTCAGTTTAGATAAGACAACTACACAGGATCATATCTTTTAAGATAATCTTACTGAGAAATGAGATCTGATACCCTGCTTTGGGTGATATAACTAATCTAACTGTAAGTTTAACCAGTATCATTCATTGAAAAACATACCTCTTTGTACTTGCAAAAATAAGGTGAGGAATATTGCAAAGAATTGACTATTTTTATTACCACTATCTTTTCTTTCACAATTTTCTTTATCAATGCTTTTTTTAAGTTTCTTCCTGTGAACCAAGAAAGAGAATAAGATTTTTTTCAAAGTTTATTCTTCAATGATTTCCCATCCAATTTTCTCTTTTCCAAAAGCTTGAGAAACCTAATAGTATGAGAAAATTTAGTTTAAAAGCCAACATTCTAATCATTTAAACAGCTGTATAAAAAGAGATCAAAAGGTGTAAAATGAAAAAAATAGAAATGATTCATTCACAGATTTTACTGCCCAAAAGGTCAATGTCCATAGAGTTCTGTTGATCTGTGATCTTCGTTATACAGCTTCAGTCATTTAACAATAGTCACTGAGCTTCTTATCTCCAACCATCTATCCTGTTCTGGATTGTATTTTCGCAATACTACTCTTATTTGCTCAAACATATTGCATACCTTCCTACCTCAGGAACTTTGCACAGGACATTTTCTCTGCTAAAAGCCTTTTTCTCTGACTAGCTCCTTCTTAATTTCATTAAAGTTAAATGTCACTTCATCTGAGATTTTTTCTGACAACCAAATCTGCAAATTGTTATATCTTGGATACCACTTATTCTATTGCCTCAGTGCACTGATGATAGTTCTATATGATTGATCTTTATTTGATCACTGTTTAATGTCATATTCTTTCACTAGCCTATAAACTCTCCAAGGGTATGGCCTATTTTATCAGTCACTCTGTACCCAGATTCACTCTGCACCACAATCTCTGGTACATGGGAGATAATTAATACATCTATTTAATTAAAGGACAACTGATGTGGCATAAAATTAAAAATAATAATATTATAAGATAGTATATTACTGACTGCTTGAGAAAACATTGATAAAATAAGAAATCCTGAAAGTCTAGATTGGTCAAAATATCTTTATGGAGTTGCTAAGAATTGAATTTTGATAAAATCACAGACTGAATGCAGCCGGATCTATAGAGACTAACCCAAAAGTATGATGGGTCATTTCATTTAGTCATTCAAAAATATTTTTGAGTACTTACAATGTTTTGGAAGCTAAAGTTAGAGCAACAGAATGTCAAGTCCTTGGCTTCAGAAAGAAATAATACTGATAAACTTTTAAAGAATTATTTAGTCTAAGTCTTCTAAGAATTACCTCATCTATAAAACTGAGAAAAAATATTCTTTGTAGTGAATACTGTTTCCTACCCAGATATTTTTGCTTTCTTTTACTGACACTATGACATCCTAACCCCAGTTTCCGCATATTTTCTGCTAAGGGTTCCCAAAACTTTCAAGTTTCATGGAGCATTGTATTATCCTGTTGCCTAATTGGAGCATTACACTGAGAAATAGTATTTGGCTGTTTGCTGAATCTGTAGCAAAGAAAGCCAAGATTAATTTGTGATGGTGTACTTGGACACAAGAGGAGGAGTTTCAGTGTAAAGTTATTTATTTCCACATATGCCAACCAGAGGCAAGGAGCCTACTACCAGGCCTTTGCAGTGCTGTAAATTCAAGTATGAAGTCTGGACTGGGCTGAAGAAAGCTTAAATGGAAAGAAGGTAACGGATGTTAGTAATGATATTAAAGAAGAATGAGTAGGCTTTGTAAGCTGTCTGAATGAGTGAAGTTTACAATGCAGGAGAGGGAAGAACAAGACAAAAAAATAAAGTTAATATGGACATCTTAAGTCTTTGAGACAGAAGAAATACTGTCATTGATAGAAATATATAGAAAAGTGTGTTAAACCGGGAAACCATATTAAAGAAAAAGATGATATATTTATTATAAGTAAGTCTGATGAGATTAACCTAAAGAGAAGATAGTTGCAGAGGGTGTTCAGGAAATGTAGGCAGGGGGAATATGGTGCTAATATGATTAGGCCGGAGACTCAGTGACATCGGTGCTCTAGCTTGGTTTACCTCGCTTTCCAATAAATTCTCCAAAATACATAAAGTGATCACTGATCAAGAAGATAAAATGATAATTTCCTAGTATCAGGAGCTTGCAATAATTTCTATAGCAACTAAATAAAAATATCCACAATTTGATTAATACTTAATGATACTTAGGAACCACAGAAATACAAATATACACCCCTAACTAATCACACAGGATGTCCTGTCTATACCACTAATCAGCCCATAGTTTTCCCAACTCAGCAGCCTCTGATCAGAGGATACCTGAAGACTTCTTTGTTTTATTTTCTGCTAAAATGATTCCCTACTGTTTTTCAGTCTTTGTCAAATGCAACTGATAGTGACTGACTCTTGATTTAATAAGCTCAGAATGAGAGATAGAGAGACAGAGAGAGACAGAGAGAGACAGAGAGAGAAAGACTTGAGAGGGTTAGTCCCAAAGGGAATAGAAATAAGTAGTAGGGATAAAACTGAGAACACACAGAGAGTGGAGAGAGATCTTTTTATTTCTTCACCCTCAGTCTTTGATCTCTGAACATACTGATGCCCCCTGAAGCACAACTCTTCACACTTTATGAAGCACATTGAAGAAGATAAAGTGAAAACAAGAATCTGGCCTTTTAATACTTTTCATAGTTGCTTTGAATTATCAACTAATTACTTGACCACATAATAATTTGTGTTTCCTCAATAATGAAAATAACAATAATAGTTTGGAATGCACACGCAAAAAAAATGATTCACGTGGAACAGTTTCAGTCTATTAGATTACTTTAATGTCAGCATGAATCAGCCAAACCTGTTCTTAATGTAATGTTAACTAGGAATCTCCACCCTGTTTTCTGTTATTTTCTTCTCCTCCCAGATCTCTTTTGCCAAGAAATCTTCCACATCTCCACCTCCACTCTTGATAAGTCTACAACAGTCTCTTAACTAAATTCTTAGCAAAAATGTTTTATAATTCTATTGCTTTGGATTATTCTTTTCCCTTAAATGTGGGAATTAATTTAAAAAAAAAAATACTCTCCAATAGATAGAGTGAGGTGGGGTTTTGAAACTACTACCTTATTTTGCCTGGTGCTTGAAATGCATTGAACCCATGTAGAAGCATCTTAGAGATGCAATTCTCAAAGCTCTGCCCTACACTTCAGGTATCAGAAACTTCAGGTATAGTCCAGTAATACGTTTTTAAATATGCTGCCACCACCCGCCAGGCGCTTTTAGATTTTGAGAACTATTTTAGGGCAGAAGTTGCAAAACTACTACCCATGGACTTAGTCCTACCCAATGTTTATTTTGGTATAGCTCAGAGACCTAAGAATGTTCCTTACATTTTAAAATGGTTTTTAAAAATCAGATGAAGAAAGAATATTTCATTACACAATTAAGTAATATGAAATTAAAATTCCAATGCCAATAAACAATGTTTTATTGGAATACAACTATACCTCTGTGTTCACATATTATTCATATTAATCATCTTCTTAATTGAATGACCCACAACACCTAAAGTATTTACTATACGGTCCTTTATAGGAAAAGTTGGCTCCAATTCTACAGCATAAACTCCAGAGGATCCACTATGTGTGCTGGTGATAAGTCTTGTGGGCTCCTTCAGATGGTTTATTCCCTTGACATAGAAATCTAATGGCATTTCCTTGGTCAGACTTCTTTTCCCCAAAGGCAGGCGCTCATCAGGCTTGCTTCAGAGCAGGGAAAATGTCATAACCAAGGGATTTCTCTACCTTAGATATAATCTTTGTAGTCACTTGGCTAAGTATTGAAACACAGTTGGAGACATTCTCTGGAAATCTAATGTTCTCTAACTTTGCTGTGCATAAAACAGTATGATACTGGACAAAACTGCAAATTCTTGAGGCAAATCCCAGCGGGCCTGGGTCAAGAACTCTGGGCTAAACACTGGGAATCTACATGATCACAAGCACCTTACATGATTCTGATTCTGGTAGCCTGAAAAGAAATACTGAGACTATCTGAATACTTGAGACATTAAGAATCTATGGAAGAGAAATTTTTGAGAAACATCAAAAATGTATGAATTCTGTAAGAGTTCTCTATTACCTCTAAATATAATACTTTCATGCTGAAGCATGGAATTTGGGGATAGAAAATAAAAGGATGAAAACTTCCCTGCAAGTGTGAATATGTGATAACTCAATTGATTCACCAGTAATCCAAAGCAGGCTAGATTTTCAGGAATCTGAAGCTATTACTTGGTTTGTCTTCCTGAACCAGAGAGATGCCCCGTTTTCTTTTTTTTTTAGTTCACTTTAGTTATCTAAGATTTATTTTTAATTTAGCTATTTTCAATATCTCACGTCTAAATTTATTGAAGGTTTCTTTATAAAATATAAAAATCAGCTTCTCTGAGGCATTGCTTACAATTTGACCCAAATCTATTTAGAGAAATGACAATACATTGCTCTCTTCTCTATTAGTATTATCAACGATTACTTTCTATTTTGTTTCTCATTTTTCTAAATTTGGTAGAACAGGGACTTTCTCTTACTTCCTGACTGAGGCCTTTCATATGAGGAGTGAAAATTGCAAATTAAAGAAATATGAACCTAATAAAAAAGTGTAGATCTCAAAATACTTATCTTTTCTCACTTCTCTATATTTCTGATTATATTTATCTTTATACAAATATTGGTAATATGACTCAAACATTTCAATTTATTTTTGGTAAAAGCCCTTTTTTAAAATAAATCTGCCTATATATGTGTATATATACATATGCATATATATATGTATATATGATTACACTATTTATGGAAAAAAGTGATTCTGAAAATTTTCCCTCTTATTTATGACAATTATTTGATAATTTCAGGTGACATTCTGATTTTTCTATTTACATGACTGAGTTCTTTAATAACCATCAGAGTGGAAATACACACTAATTCATTTTCTATTCACTTAAATCACACAGGCAATTTCATAGGAAAATTAAATATTTTCAGATCTAGATAAGATTATCTAGGCAACATATTTTTGGTTTTTTGTTCAATAAAACCCTAAGTAAGTAAAAGGGTGACCCATCACTGACCTTTATTGGGGTCAGTGATACTGATTTAAAGTGAAGAGAATCTGCTTATCCCTCTTCCACTAGGAGAGCTTTTTACATATCATAAACCCCACCCAGAAGGCCAAAATGCTTTTTACTTCCTTCATTCACATGCCCCTCCACCATCAAGTGCAAAGATGATGAATTATGCCAGAAAGGTAGAGCATACCAGCTATTGGCAGGAGCCCCCTTACGTTGACTCATTTCTGCTTCTTGGCAGAAAACAGCTATTTATTTATTTATTTGTTTCGTGTATGGGCTTTTCCAGACTTATAATGTACACCATCAGACTCCTGAGTGGATTCCAGTATTGAAAGAAAAAAAAAAGGAGTCATAAATTGAATGCACATGGAGAAACTAAATCTCCATCCAAGACCGCACAGGCTCCTGCCCCAGCACTCCAAGTCCACACCCTCGTGGTTTGCATAGCACCTTTCTTCCAAGGATCCCAGAGAACTGCTCCAGCACAAAGGAATTACACTAAGGGAAGGATGTGTTTGAGTTTCCTGCTAGAATAGTAGAAGGAACTACTAGGCCCTCTAGAGTTTAAGGCCGCACAGGCAAGTTATATATGTAACTTGGAATCAAATTAAATCTTAAGTCTCTAGGTATTCATTTTTATACTTTAGAATGATTAAATCACTCCTGATATTTTTGGTTTAATGGGAAATGTATGAAGTAAGAAGGTTTTTACCTTTGGAAATATATTCCTCCATATCCCATTTCTGCTCCATTTCTTCCTATTTATCATACTCTTTCATCAAATATTAAGTACTCTCATGCTATCTTTCTCCCAGGAGAGAAGAATAATCAAATAACTGATACTAAGGTGTGCATGACATGTACTGCCTCTCCCATGTTTATTCACATTTTAAAAGAGGATATACTCTCAAGAGGATAGCAGTGTCGAAAATTATTACAAATGAAAGAATATGATTTTTTATAGATATTATTTGTGTATAGAGGTCTTTTCAACAACCTGTATTTATGTGATCTGTCACCTACTCTGCCGAAGCTTAAGGTCTTCTTGGCTCAAAAGCAAACTGAGACCATCTAGCAAAACTCATCAACTTCTCAGGATCAGCCAGTGATGCTTGTCTCTGTACATACTGTCTTCAACCTCACCTACTTATTTAAAATGCTGGCATAGAGTTGGGCATTTAGTTCAAATCTTGACTGTCAACAGAAAATAAATATATGTAGATCTAGAATCTGAGACAAGTTCAGCTTAGTATCCAGTACAGGTTAAGTTACTAGTGGTTCATCATTTATCTCCCTCAACTTCTTTGTAGTGATTTATCACTCCTGTCTCTTTTATGCTTAACTTCAGTGCTATGATTTAATCCAGAAATTTCAAGCTCCTGTGACTTATTTGCTCCCCTTCTGATCCTGTTTTTTCATTTTTGTTTTTGTATTGTTTTGAGTCGTTTTTCTATAAGAACTTTAGAATCTCTGATTTCCCCCAACTAATTTTTTTTTTTTGACATCTGACCCTGGGTGTTGAACCTGTGTCCTCATTGTGTACCTTAGTGCCTTAACTGTCCCAGTCACTTGAGACACAATAATGCATCCCCATCTAATATCTTTGTCTTTTATTAACAGTTTGCTTCTTCTCATCATCCAGAATGACTCAAGATCATGTTTAAAGCATCCATTGTGAACCCAAGGAAACATGGAACATTTAGTCCTCAAGTCACTATTCCAAAACAATCGAATTCTTTATCTTGACATCCCGTTACCATATTTTGATTGTACTAATCAAATAGGCAAATGCCAACATGACCAGTTAATATTATTAGAAATGTATATTGATCATTTGATAAATGCTGCCTAGGTAAATGGAAATGTTAGCTATTGAAATAAAATACTAGGTAATTATTTTTTATTTTTAATAAAATATACTGTAGTTCGAAAAGGTAAAAGTAATTTCCCAAAGTCATAAATAAAGCAAATTACAAACTGAACCAGAATTAGACTTTGATATCTTGAACATCCTGATAGTTTTTATCCTATTATACTAACTGCCCTGCCTATTTCTTATAACACTATTTTTTTAAATATCTATGTACAACACAGAATCTGGTTTGATGTGATTCCCCTCTCTCCTAGACACCATTCTCTAAGGGGTTTACAGAGGCATGGTCAAACAACTGTAAATGGACCTCTGGATAAATATCTGAGGTTTTAACTTACATTAAACAGAGATAAATATCCCCCCAAATAAGATTATCTTAACCCCTCCCACTTCTACTCACATATTGGCCATATTTGACATTTTTACTTTACACTGGAAAACATTTTTAATGACACAATTTCAGTTTTCTAAAATTCTAGTTGGTGTGTCTATCCTTTATATTTTAAAATTGTGTTTCTAGCAGCAGAATGTCCTCCCATTTACTATAAATATATGTCTATTTGAATAATCAGCAGGTCAATATGCACGCATCTTAATCTCTCTCCCCTTTACCATTGTACATGGACCACAAGGAAATTAATGTTCATGATGATAACATATACTAGTCAAGATGCCAAAAAGCCAGAGAGGGACTCCATTTTCTTTATAAGAATTTCCGTAATGAAGCACACTGATGGACTGTTCTGAAAGTTGACTGAAATATTAAAGCTCAAGTAATCAGCAACTTTTACTTTACAGGGAAATAATTTTAGTTGGTTTATATTAATGTAACTGGCTAGAAACCGTCCAAGATAGAATACAGATCCGTACCCTAACTGAAAAGAGAAAGATACACGGGAGAATTTTAAAGAGCACCATATGATTTCACAAAAATATGGTAGAGAAATCAAACAAAATAAATTAAACAGAAATAAACTTCTAAACAATAATATTGAATTATTAGTTATCAAAAAGGAGTGGTGGTAAGAGGTGGGTAAATCAGGTAAAAGTGGTCAATTTTAGGATAAAAGATAGAATTGAACTTTCACTGGTGAGTTTACATAATACAGAAAGAAATGTATTTATAGGGCTGCACACATGAAACCTGTATTATAATGCAATGCTACCTCAATACAAATTTATGAAAAAAGAAAGAAAAAGAATTTGAGAATTAGCATCAAAAATTCAAATAATTTAGACTGCCTTTCTTCTCTGAGTATTTCAGTTAATCATTATTTTAGAATCAATCAAATTTAGGTGGTGGCACTTTTTTAGGTACAAATAGGAAACTACATCTTATCCTCAAGAATATTAGGCTCTAATGGCAGAGCATATGAGTAAGAACAAAATTGCATACCAGAGCAAGTAAATATATTATTGCTGTTGAAGTAGCCACTGCAGAAGTTAGAGTATGGTTGTTTTGGGTTTGTGTTATTAAAATGTTTAAAGCATTAAAATACTGCTGTTTTCCTTCTGAAGGAACTTAATTATTTCTCTTACTTGGAGAATGGAATTTTGCAAATGACATGTATTATCTTGTCAAGGTCAAAAACAATCAGTAATTTATCTGTACTGTACTTAGATGCCTCCTTAAATCTGCATGCTAGCCATTTTCTTCTGTCTGCTAATACCACAGATTTACTGTTCACCACCCACGCAAATGCTGGTATGCAGACCACATGTGCAGACAATTTTTTTAATGTGTTAGGGCTGAGTAACAAATACTTTTTTTTTGCCATGGAATGAAAACAAGGGTATCTGCTTTCATATAAATATCATTTATCTCTTCTACCTATGAATAAAAGGAGAAATAAAACATCCCTTCTTTCTTCCGGTACATGTATACTGTTGTTTCCTGCTGTATAAAGTCTAATATAAACATATATTTATATTGCATTATTTCACAACACCAATGCTAGCAAATGTTTTATCTAGAAGCAATTCCATGTACTAAACCAGTGGAGGTAAAGCTCTGCTGATTCTTATAAGAGAACCTCAGGAGGAAAAATTGCGAAATAGCCCAAAATAAACAAAAATGAAGAAATTTTGAAGTCTGCTAAATGCATGTCAAGTTGTAAAACCAGCATGAAAAATATTGGATGTTATTCACTCATGAGAGTTCGTATTCTAAAATGTCTTTTCCTTTCATCAAAGAGTTAATCTATTCATGCTAGTCTTAGAGGTTTTTAATAATGAAGCAAAAATAATAACAAAAAGAACATAGTCTAAACCACCAATAATCATTTCTGCTCTTTTAGGGAATGAAGACCTTTTACTTAGAATAGATTATGTATTAAACTTTCTCCAAGTCTTTGCTAGCTCAGCAAACCTTTATTCTGAATGCTTTGTAACCATTAGTGCCTTTGATTATAGATTACGCCACCATTTGATTTATTTTTTTTTCCTCATGGGCAACGTATTTCTTTCATTGAGCAACATTTTGAAACTTGGAAATCTAACCTGTGTTTTAGTCTTAGGAAAGGAACGTTCATATGGTAAATCTTCCCCAGTTGGACTTGGTACTCATTCAACTCTTATATGGTTGATTTCAGGCCAGGTTTAATTATGCAATCACCCTCAGCTCAAAGAGTATAGTAGAATACAAAGGCACGTGTATCAATGCAGTGCCAGTTTCTGGAATAAGAAGAAAATATATGGAAATGTTAGTATTTAACAATGAAGTAATAATCTTTAAATGCAAGTACAGAGGGCAATGATATAAATTTATTGTCTGAATTAGGGTTTGGTTAGCCCTGAAATTCAGGAAGACCTCCTCTGTCTCTGCTAGTACTCAAAAAAAAAAAAAAAAAATTGTAGCTCTTCTTTTTTATCAAGTCGAAAAAGGAATCAGGCGCCTGACCTAAATGTTTTACAATTAGAAGCAATTTAAACACACCAACACCACCTCTGAATTCAGGCTTTTTTGTTTTGTTTTGTTTTGTTTTTTTCTAGAAAACTGTGGTTGCTTTAAACAGTTTCCAGGGAAGTATTTTTTTACACATTCTAAACTGCTTGTCCAGTTATTTTCTTATATTACATTACTCACATCCCCTTGCTAGAGGAAATTCCCTCTTACAAATGCTGTATCGCTGGGATGTATGTATATTTATGTAACCCTGGTGGTTCTGTTTCTTCTTAGATAACTCGATGGCACGATTTCCTGAACTGAACTCCATTGTTTCCATTAATATAATTTCACACTCACAAAAGAAAAAAATCAAGTAAAATCCTCAGACTTTTTTTTTTTTTTTTTTAATGATCTTTGTTGCTAGTAAGCTCTGCTCTGATTTGGGGGTTTACTAGAGAGTTGTCTAACTTCCTGGAAAAGATATTGTGACACACTGGTTTATGCTTACAGGACAAATGTTCCCTTCCCTATTGGCATGCACTCTCTCTATTAATGATCCAGAACAAGGACAAATCAGAGAGCCTTAGGCTTAGCTAGAAGTATATTCGCCAAATAAACAAGCAGAAAACTTGAGCACTCCAGAGCTGAGACCCCCACAATCAGCTGGTTCATATGAATGACCTGGAAAGGTTATTCAGACTTCTTGTCTTACATGAGTCTACGAGGCCCTGAGGAAACAACTACAGCTCAAAAATCCTAGCTCACTGGCCATAATAGAGTAATACAGCCAGAGTGTTGCACGTGGCAATTTGTTGAGACCTCACATGTTCTAGGGACTGTAACCAGGAGCCTAGAAGTCATAGATTGCAATATATGATCCTGCGGTGACCTGTTGGTTTCTTAACAAATGTAGAGGTATTGAGAGAAGGTTGAGGGTAAACTGTGAATTTGTAGTTAGACCTTGTTTCTTCCTTTCTCTATATCTGAGACCCCCAAACAGAAAATGAGAATATGTATGCATATTATATATATATATATATTACCTTTCCATTTTTATACAGGCCAAAGTCAAAGAAACACATTTATGCATATATCTGTATGTATGCATTTCTTTGACTTAGGCCTGTAAATAAATTGGAAGTGTAGTGCACCCAGAAACAGTGACAGCCATTCTTTTTTTTTTTTTTTTTTTTTGAGATTTGCATCCAGGTTAACCAATGTGATTGCTGGGTTTCCTTTCTTTTTGCTATAACTTTAGATGTAGATTCCTGTCTTAACAATGTATTTTGAGATTTTCCTAAATAGTTCATTTAATTTATATGTGAACTAAATAGGACATGGCTGGGGGCTTAGGGGAAGTTACAGTTTCACTGTCCTAGTTAGTGTTTCAGTATTACTTTGTTAATGCTTTTACAAATTTCTGTGGTCATAAAAGTCCAGCCTTCTCCTAAATATTTATGTGAGAATTCATGCTGTTACTCTTCACCAATTTTCTTAGAAAATGTTTTTGTTGGAATATTGAGTTGTCTTACTTTTCTTTAAATTTGTGATCTCAATACTGAAAGAATCCTTCTGAATCCCTTTTCATTACTCACAAGTAGTTGATCACGTTAAGAAGCTTAGAATTATTTGGCAAACATTCCATGTCTCATGATTTCATGCGAGGCAACAGAAAAGCAATTACTGTGGTATTTCTTTTAAAAAATAGAAAGTTTTCATCTGATTTGAGGGTTGGGTGGAGCCCAGGGTGTGTCTCTTCTGTCTCTTGTGTTTTAATGGAGTCTTTTTTTTCTTTTTGAGGAAGTCCATGTATTAGATATGGACAGGGAAAAAGTACCCAGAAGATTATTTGTATATTGTGAACATTTTATAGGCAATGATAAATTAATTTTTAATCTGTTCTAGAGTCAGAGTCTGGAGATTTTGAGGGCGCTTTATAGACTTAGTAGTGAGGACATTTAATGGTAGTTTTTGAGGGAGGTGTCGCTGCGATGGAAGGAGTTGGTTGTGTATGTATTAACCCTGTGTATCTTCATTTAGAATTATGACTTCAGGGAACCCCCGTTAGATTTCATTAACCTTCAGACCATATCCTGCAGACTGCTTGGGTGGTCAGAATGAGCAAGGAACAAAATAATTGGGGCTTGAAAATCCAATCAATGTAGAAGTATTGGTGTTGGTATCAGGATTTTAGTCATTGGCAGAGAAAATGTGGCTTAGAAATAAGAAATCACTTAGTACCTTTTATTTTCTATCCCTCTTAATCATCACCATCTCTTATTGAAATATGTGTCATGTCCTTTCCCAGAAGTTATTACTATCGAAGAATCCATTTAGAGGCATTTAGAGCTAGTCATATGTATATGAAATAAAATTGCAACACTATCAAAAATTACAAATTTTGTTTATGCCGTGGATCAAAGCTTCATTTGGAAGTGATATATTTATCAGCCTAAATGAGATGCCAACCTGGTTGAATTAATGATATTATGGTCATTCTCTCTCTCGCTCTCATTTTTGTTCTTCCTAAAATTTAGCACTCTTTCCATTGTAAAGTCTAGCTTTGAACAGGCTTCCAAAATGACCCCACAACCCAAACCTACTTGTTTTCAATGTATCCTATTAAGTGGAACTGAATTATTGACTTCATCAAATTAAAGCTGGTCATTCAAGTGGATGTAGGCTCTATTAACCCTAGATTCTGTAAAACACAGTCCCTCACTTTCTCTGGCAACATCTCTTAGGCCTGGCCTGAAACCCTCTCCAACCACTGCAAGTCTAAGGGACATCCTGTTCCCATGTTGTTTCTCTCTCTCTCTCTCAATCACTTATAATAATCAGAATCTGAAAGCCCAAGTCATTAAGCACAAAAATATTCAGACGTTATCTTCAACTCTCCATCTCCCAAATATTATAAGAACTGCAAACACATATTATTTGAAAGTTTTAAAGTTCGTATCTTTCTCTTTCCTTCATTACACCTCTTGCAAAAGTCCTAAAGAATCTTAAATGGCAAAAATGCATACACTGGGAACAGAAGTAAAAGCTAAAGAACAAACTACTTTATTAATTGAATAACCCATTTATGAATGCTTTAAACATTACATTTTCACATATCTATGAGGAGAATTTTTCCCCTATATTACTTTCTTATGCATTTAAATACATTGGATATTTCTTTTAGTTA
Organism: Solenodon paradoxus; assembly: GCA_004363575.1. Lineage (NCBI taxonomy): Eukaryota > Metazoa > Chordata > Mammalia > Eulipotyphla > Solenodontidae > Solenodon > Solenodon paradoxus. The sequence goes on from RJWH01000033.1 coordinate 994,717, forward strand.
AAAACAGTGACATCCCAATCAAGAGAAATCTCATACAAACACAAACACATACACAAAAACACACACTCATTCATTCAAATGCATTCTTCTCTAGTACTTCTACGCATAACATTCATCAGCACAGTTCCACATTTACAGCCACCACTATATCTGACCCCTCATTCATGAAAGCTCCTGCTGCTTAGCCTTAAGCTATTGGGCTCCTGTCATTTCCCACTGAGCACACTGGGGTGGATTTGGGTGTCTTGCCCTCATTTACAATCTGAACAAAAGAAACCCAAGCCAAGAAAGCAGCTGGCACCATAAAAACAGTAAAAACTCTAGCTGGCATCTCTGGTTGCCACTGACTAGTCAAATATCCACAGGGAATGGTGCCAATATAGATTTCTGGGACAAAACAACAAAATAGATTTTTGTCAATAAAAATTGATTTGACAAAAAGTCACACAAATCCATGCACACCAAAGGACATGTACATCCACAGAGTTCCAAACCAGTGAACGCATTATGGACACATTGAAAACCTGCCTAAGCTGGATTCATACATGGAAAATGCTCTCCAAGGTCTTCATTTGCCAAATATGGTTATATGTTAGGTGTCAGTATTGCTCACTGATTCTGCTACCAGCTGACGATATAAACCATGGACATTGATAAAAACAAACACATACCATCACTCTTGGGGTAGTATTTTTTTTTTTTTTTTAGAAAGAAATACATTTTGCAGTGCAGTCTAGTACATTCACAGATATACAAAAAAGAGATGAAATAAAATCTCATGGAACAATACTACCCCTACTATGAATGAAGCATATTTTATTCTTTCCTTTCTATACTATTCTAATTTATATGTTTAATATTTTAAATAATCAAAGCACTGAAATTGCTTAGAATCATTAGTAAGTCATGACAATGATTTTACATATGCTGTTCAGGATGATATAAACTTTTTCACCCATTAAACTTATTTTCATACTTAATAAGTTTTTTAGGGGGCTGGGTGCAATAGTATGCTATCTTATCTATTTTCTTTTTTAATTACATACATATAGTTATTTTTTTAACAATCCCTAAAAAAATATATGGCTCAAAAAATGACCCCATCTAACTTTATACACAATGATTATATACTGTGTGCATGACGCTAGGATGAGTATTCTAATGGTTACTAAAGACCAACACAGAAACTGTAATAACTGAATCCTTTATATCTAAATGATTTAGACTTATATTTAAAGAATTACAGTAAATTATGCAACTTGTAGCAGTTATTCTTCTAGAGTCAACCTCCTTAGGGAATATAGAAAACCAACAATGTCAAGTCAAATATTCTTTTCCCCTCTTAAAAATGAAAATTTTACCTAAGTATTCCCTAAAACCAGGGATGCTGGTGGAGGCTAAGAATAGTGTCACTAGTTTTGCAATTAACAAGGGACAAGCAAATCATTGGGAACAACCAAGCTTGTTAGTTTATGTTTAGATTGTGGAATTTCCTAACTCCCTGGTTCCAGAAATAAGTATTTGAATCTGGCTCAACCAATCAGGATACGCCACTGAACTTGTCATCACTATAAATTAAACATTGGACTCATAACCCCAACTTTTTACATTTTCAAGACTTATCTTCAAGTTTTAATATATTTTGAGTTGATTTTGTGTATAGTGTAAAATAGTTCAGTTTTACTCATTTGTATTTTTCTCATTATATTTATAGAAAAAAGCTATCCTTTCCCATTTTATATTCTTAGCTCTTTTGTCATAAATTAAATGACCTTATATACATAAATTTATTTCTGTACTCTTTTTTACTCTATTCTATTGATCTAGATGTATTTTGTTATGCCAATGAGTGACCATTTCAACTATTATAGCTTTATACTATAGTTTGACATCAGAAAGTGTGTTACCTCCAGCTTTGCTCTTCAGTCTCAAGATCGCCTTAGCTATTCAAGGTCTTTTGCCATTCCACACAAATTTTAGGATTGCTTTTACTATGTTTTTGAAAAGTTCCACTGGAATTTTGCTAGGGTTTACACTGAATCTGTAGTTTGCTTTGTGTAGTGTGGATAATGTAACAATATTACATTTTTAATCCATGAATATGAGCTAACTTTTTGATTTATTTGTGTCTTATTCAGTTTCTTTCATCAATGTCTTGCATTTTTCAGCATACCAATCATTCACTTACTTGGTTAAATTTATCCGGAATTAATATTTGATATAATTGAATGAAACTTTTTTCTTAATTTTCCTTCTTGTTACGTACGGCATTGGTGTTTATAAACATTCCTAAAGATTTCTATTACCAGAAAAACAAGAGATAACAAATGTTAGCAAGGACATGTAGAAAAGGGAAAACTTGTATACTGTTGAGAGGACTACAACTAGTACAGTCACTGTGGAAATTATATGGTGGATTTATTTAAAAAGAGAAAAATAGAACACTCATACTACCCAGAAAATTTACTTCTGCATATATATTTAAAGAAAATGAAGTCATTATCTCAAAAAGATATTTGGGGACCCTTGTACATAATAGTTTTATTCACAAGAGCATCAACCTACATGTCTATTGACAGATGAAAAGATAAAGAAAATGTAATAAACACACACAATGGATTATTATTCAATTTTATCAAAGAACGAAATTATATAATTTACAACAACTTGACTGATGAACCTAGAGGACATTTGCTACATGAAGTAAGTCAGACATGGAAAGACACATGCCACATGCCAGAATCTGAATCCCTCCAAAAAATCTCTATATCTATATATCTATAAAGATATACATACATATATATGTATATGTATACATATATATGTGTGTATGTATACACACACACACACACACACATATATATATATATATATATATATATCATAGAAATAAAGAGTAGAAAATGAATTACGGGCCACTAAGGTGTATGGAAAATAAGACTGCTTAATAAAATGGTGCAAACTTTCAGTTATACGATGAATGATGAACAATGTCTGAGGATCCCATGTAAAACATGATGACTATAGTTGACAATGCTGTATCGTATAACTGAAATTTACCAAGAGAATAGAATTAAGTACGCTTTCACACACACACTCACAAGCCAATAGATATGATGCTCAATCAATGAGGCAATTCTATCACAATGTGTACATTATGTTGTAATAGCTCTTTCTCTCAACTGACAAATCCAAACGGTGCTCTTTTAGAAGTAGGGAAGACGGCTTTATTACGCATGGGCCAGATATGGAATCTGAGACCTGAATTACTTTCCGGATACACTTTTATTGATGAGGGTGAGGGGAAGGTGTGAATTAGAACAGGAATTGCAGACAGAATTCAGTTATTCATCTGTAAATTCCTCACATGGATAGCACACGCGATTCACATAATTGTAAAATGCACAAGGGTTTCATTCTCAGAAAGGGATCCTTTTTATCTAGTCAGTAGCTTCCATCCAGTCTAGACTGTCAGGTGTTTGGTGGCTGGGTGGTCACTGTTTGGTTCTCAGTGGCTAGAAACTGGGGTGTGGCTTCCTCTCTTTTACATCCCCCCATTTTGTTTTCAAAATGATGACAATTAGCTTTGAAAGTACATAGATGAAGAATTGGGGCGAAAATGTGATTTGGCTGCTTCCTGCTGGACAGGGCCATAGTGGGGGCGGTGCAGCATCTTAGACCATTTGAATATAGAACAGAGTGTAGTTAGAATTCTTGTTCATCATTGGTGGGTATGGCGTTATACAGCCGAGCCAACAAGATATGCTTCATTGTGACCTCTTGAACAACGGTTTATGGTGGACCAAATCAAACTTATTATGACAGAAGACAAGGAAGCCATATGCAAATTCCCAAAATGAGTTCCATAATTCCCAACAAAGTTTTGAATGCACCGACCCAGGAGAACCAAGAGAGCCATTTAGAGTTGAAGAGGGATTCCCATTTCTGGACTGGGACGTGGACTATTTTCCACATACCTCTGGCAATATCCTTAACTATTTTTCCATTGTCATTTATTTGCAGGCAGCAGTTTGTCAGATTGAACTTAGCGCAAATTCCTCCCTCCACTGCTAATAAGTAATTTAAGGCTAGTCAGTTCTGGGGGATAGCAGCTCTCATTTGGGTAGACTGATCTGCCAATAAGTCTAGTGCAGTAGCTGTTTGATTGGTAATTATCTGTATTATTGCTTGTAATACAGCCTTATCAATAAATTCAGGAGATAGATGAGAGTTTGGTACCCCCAACTGCCATCTTGAGCCCAAGTGGCAGGGCCATAGACTTGAATTATTCTTTCAGGAAGTCGTTCATTGCCTTATCCATTGGCATCATCAGTTAAAGTAAGATCAGTATCTATACTTAGCTTTGGCCTATATAACTCATCATAAACTCTAATTCCCAACATTTCTATGTCTCCTAGGAGGAAGGACTGAGGCCTAATTATGCCAATGTAACAAGTGCCTGTCCAACCTTAGGGCAGGCAGGTATATGCCATTTCATCACAGATCTAATAGTGACCCTTTAGTGCACAAGCAATGTTTCACAGATCTGTTACTGGTCATGGAGTCTCAGACTTGGATAATAGTAGTTGTCTAAGTTTCCCAAAGGGGATCCCAGGATCGGTGAGCCCCTATAAGTGCCATATGAACAGTTTCATAGGTTAGAGCTAGGATGCCAAGTACAGTTCTTATATTGGCAGGTTAGACTCTAATAACAAGTGAATCCAGGACTATCCTCACCACTGGAGTTGCTCCAAGCCCATTGGTGAGATATACAAGGGTTGATGCCTGCTTCACGCACTGTTTACAGGACACTACTGTTTCAAGAGAAAACATTTGAGTATTAGTGTTATAAAATGATTTCCTCCCAACTATCTCGCTACAAAAGTTTCCTTATATTTAGGATCTGTCACCTGGCATAGGGTCCGGATGCTATTAATCAAGATACCGGATTTGTCCCATTTCCATTCTGCAGGTACACAGTCGGGGGGAGCTGCCTTCCTGGCATATGTCCAATTATAATGACTGTGGCCAAGGAAGACTTATGACCTTGCAGTGGTCTGTTTTAGACAAAACATTCCAGGGGGTGTTTCTACCAATGGCCAGCCATGGTTTGTCTCTGGGTCCCATCAACCTGTCCCATGATGGACCTCAGAGAGGTTACTCAGAGTCCACTCAAGGCGAAGGGGAGGCAGTGACCCAAGGCTAGTTTGTTTCTGGTCCTGGTCCACCACATACCCAGCAGCTGGATAAATTAAAGTGGTTGTTATAGCGTGGGATAGCTGCAAGAAGCAGTTAGGTGTATGTTGATCTGTTATTGGGGCTGCCCACAGTGTGTGAATTAACACCACTAATGGAGTGTATACCAGGTTCATAGTTTAAGGGATGCAACAAAATCATAGCAATATTCTAGAATAGTATTTGAGAAAGGTTGGCCTTTCCAATTATCTAAATATGCTGACAGGCAGCAATCCCACGGAAACAGTCTGCAGGACTGACTGATAAGGACCACTGGAAGAAGTAAAGCCCAGAGTATGAACAGGGAAATAAAGAGATATACATGGAGTCATCAGCAACTCTAATTCTCCGGCAGTTCACGGGTCAGCTTGAGACGGGTGGGAGACAGCTGCTGGGCAGTCCAGGCAGAGCCAGTCAGTGAGGCCTCTCTCCTGGCTGGGTGACTCGCTGTTCTGATGAACTGTTTTCACTCATGAGTAGTGCACCCACGGAGATAGACCTGAAACTGTAAGAGCAGTTGGAGTAACAAGGACAACAGTATGTGGACCTGTCCACTGAGGTTTCAGTGGTTCCTTCTTCCAATCTTTGACCCAAACCTGATCCCCAGGTTCATACAGATGAACTGGGGTTCTTAATGAAACAGGAGCTCTCTCTAGCACATACCTGTTTATAGTCTGCAAAGTGGCACCTAGAGCCTGGACTTGTTCCCACAAATCCTTGTCCCCCAATTGAGGAAGGTTCCTGGAGAAGTTATCCAGGATTGGTGTGAGTCATTCTTACAAAGCCTCAAATGGAGAGAACCCATGGTTTCCTGGGGTTTATCTTACCCAGAAAAAAGCTAGGGCAGGAGGCTCACTCAATTATGACCTGTTTTCCTGAACAACTCTTTCAAAAGCACCCTTGGAAGTATGGTTCATTCACTCAACTCTCTGAGTTACCCCTAATCCCTGTCTGGACTGGATCAGTTACAAATGCTGGCCCATGTTACTATGGATAGTTAAGGATATACCATACCTGGAAGTTATTTCTCTGAGGAGCACTTTTGTGACTTCCATACTCTTTTCAGTTTTGGTAGGGACTGCCTCTGTCCAGTTTAAATAAGTGCAGATCAAGGTGAGGAGGTACTGGTACCCTGGAGCCCGAGGTAGCTCAGTGAAGTCTACTTCAATGTCCTCAAACAGGTCATTGCCTGTCCGCTGTACCCATGGGGGTGGATGTGGGACATTGTTGGCTCTGTTTCTAGCACACGTTATGCACTGTTCTGGAACAGTCCTACAGAGGGCAGAGAGCTTACTGATGTAAAACTGCTTTTGAAGAAGCATTTACAAAGATGTCTTCCCAAGGTGGGTTAGCTGGTGATAGTCCGTGACAAGCTGGATTTCAAGTGCGTGTCCATCTGGAAGCTGCCATCGTTCTTCTTTTATACAGAATTGTTACCACTACTGGAAGCCAACTCTACCGGCAGCGTTTAGGCGAGCCATGTCTCACAAGAAGTTCTCCACTCCCAGACATAGATCCCTGGTCTTCTTGCCTCAGAAACAGAGCAGCCGGCACTGGGGGAAGGTGCAAAACTTCCCAAGGATGACTCCTCCAAGACTGTCTACCTCACAGCCTTCCTGGGCTACAAGGCTGGCATGACCCACATCGTGCAGGAGGTGGACAGGCCCGGATCCAAGATGAACAAGAAGGAAGTGGTGGAGGCTGTCACCATCGTGAAGACCCCACCCATGGTGGTGGTGGGCATCATGGGCTATGTGGAAACTCCTCGAATCTCCATACCTTCAAGACCATCTTTGCATATTGGCGATGAGTGCAAAAGTTACTTCTATAAGAACTGGCATAAGTCTAAGAAGAAGGCTTTCACTGAATACCGCAAGAAGTGGCAGGATGATGATGGCAAGAAGCAGCTGGAGAAGGACTTCAGCAGCATGAAGAAGCACTGTCAGGTCATCCGAGTCATCGCCCACATCCATATGCGCCTGCTGCCCCTGCCTTAGAAGAAGGCCCACCTCATGGAGATCCAGGCGAACGGAGGCACAGTGGCCAAAAGTTCCACTGGGCCCATGAGCAGTTGGAGCAGCAGGTCCCCTCCGAAAGTTCCCGCTGGTGCAGACCAAACGACAGGCCCTGGAGATCAATCTGAAGTTCATTGACATCATCCCCTTTTCCGCTGACTGTCTGTGCCACAAGAGGTGTGATGCTGAGCCATGTACTTCCTGCTTCTCCTCGGGTCATTCTCAGGGCCAAGCTCCTGGAGGTGCATCTGTCCTCGCGAAAACTGGGGGCTCTCCTGGGTGACCCCCTCTCCAGCCATACCCTGTCTTCCGCACCCTGGGAAGAATGGCTCTCCATACAGGACCCTGGTCCCGACATGTGGTGGGATGCACCGCGGGATGCTTGCGGGCCTGCTGGTGGGGACAGCGGGGAACCGGCTATCCTAGGCTCACAAGGTCTTCTCAGTCAAACATATACCCTTAGTGTAGCTTCTCAGGGGTTAGGATTGGGGCTGGACGGCGGGGGACGGGAGGTGGGGTGCGAATGTTTCCCTAGTGTTTGAAACTGGCATTTGGTGTTTTTGTTTTTTTTTACATTGGACAAGTATGGCGTGGCGGGCAATGTGCGCCCCTTGCCGCCACTCGCTTGGCCACAGCCCTGGCCTGCCAGTCTCAAATACTCCCTGTGGTTTCAGGTTTTAGACGCAGGGATGTAGTGCCATTTGAACCAAATGAAATCTGAGCCTGGCGCTTGGCTATCTGGTTCCCCGCAAGCAGGGAACAGGACAGTCCTCTTTGGCAGGTACCAAACTCTTTGCTGTAAGCCTGAGCCAGGGGTCTGCCCTCCCTCCTAGCTTAATCCTTTCTTACTGAATGAACCACACTCCTGAGGGCAGCCCTTGGCAATTCTTAACCTAGACTCCACAGGAGAATTCGCCTGGGTGGTAATTCTCTACTTTATTCCAAACAGAATCGGATCCACAGTGGCTCAACTTGAGCGATTTTCAACTTTAGCCAAGCATTGGTCAGAACATCGTTATTCTGTGTGGAAATTTAGCAGCAGCCCACACCCTGAGCAATCTGCTGCCATGGCTCATCTGGGACCCTGCCCACCTGCTGCGCCCCCCCTCCCCCCCATCTCAGACCGTCTGCGCAGCTTTCCTTCACCCAGCAGTGAGGGGGAAGGGGAAGGAAGGCAGGGGCACAGAGAGTGCGAAAGTGCTTGAAAGCGCAAAAAGTACTGATATCCCCGGGAGATCCTGGCTGGCATTTTCGCTGCTACTGCTCAACCAGAGAGGGGCTCTGGGCCGGAGTGTCTTGGACATGGAGGGGGCCGCAGCTCCCTGCGGGGAGCATCTAACTCCGCCACTCAGCCCTGCCCCACCATTTTTTTTTTACTAAGACAAAGCCATTTTAGCTAAGATATGTCCTTGTAACTCCAGAACCACGCAAGTTACCCTTATACCTATGACAACAACGGAACTGCAGGGATTGGCTCGTGCAGTGGGACAGCAAATCATTCACACTCCACTGACAAAGAAGTTATCACGTTCCCTCCCCCAGACTTCCCTAACTGAGAGATCCCAGTAATAATATTTCTAGTAATCTCTTGAATGAAAGTGGATCAGACTTTCCTTCTGCCAGTGGGCAGGCCTGAGCTGGGTCATTTTTTATCCCGGGGTATTACCTGTTCCAGCTGCTGTTCCTGCATTCACTTCCTCCTCAGAGTCCGGCAGAGTATCCCGCCCAGGGCCAGTGAGAGGTGTCCCATCCGTGGGGCTGCCGAAAACTGTGGCAGTGCGCTCCTCCCCTCGAGTCTTCTTGCGTTCCGCCGGCTCTGAGACAGCTCCCAAAGCCATTGGCCCCCAACAGCCAACACATTGGGGGTTCCCAGTCAGGGAACCAAATGTTATTGCTCTCTCTCTCTTAGCTGACAAATCCAATTGGTGCTATTTTAGAAGTAGTGAAGATAGTTTTATTATGAGCCAGCCAGATATAGAATCTGAGCCCCAAAATACTTTTGGGGTACACTTTTATTGGTGAGGGAGAGGGGAAGGTGTGAATTAGAACAGGAATTACAAACAGAATTCAGTTATTCATTTGTGAATTCTTCACATGGATAACACACAGGATTCACATAATTGTAAAACGCACATAGGGTTTGATTCTCAGAAAGGGGTCCTTTTTATCTAGTCAGTAGCTTCCATCCAGTCTAGACTGTCAGGTGCCTGGTGGCTGGGTGGTCACTGTTTGGTCCTCAGTGGCTAGAAACTGGGGTGCGGCTTCCTCTCTTCTACAATGTTGTATACTTGAAATATCTTACAATTTTGTCAACTATACCTCAGTAAAACTGGGGGAAAAAGAGCCTCTGAAAATCAATTTAGCAGTTTTAACTAGATTCAGTTTTACACAGGAGAAAATCAAATAAAATTTCAATAATTTCTCTCAATCAAATACTAAAGAGTAGTATTTTAGTATCTATTCAGTAGTGTATTTTCTATTTAATAGTACATTGAAGGAGTAGAAAGAGGATGTGGAAGTGACAGCTCCAGGTTTGGTTTTGTTTTTGGCAACTGCCAAGCACACAGAACAAGAAGTGTTATTGAGAGGAAAAGGTTTTTTATTCAGGTATATATAACTCTAGGAGACTATAAATCTAAGTGGACTCCCATCCTAAAAAAAAATCTCATCTCTCAAATGGGGTGAGGTATTTTTAAATGGGCAAGGAAAAGACTCTTGCCTGACTGAATGCAAAGCAAGGGATTTGGAGAGGAGATGGGTAGAAACACATGACCCTTGGCTATTGCTTTTTATATCATTGATGGGTGACAAGAAGCTGCATCCTGCTGGGTTTGACCTTTAATGTTAACACTTCAAGGTAAGTTATATACCAGAGATAAGATTAATCTAGGCAAAAGTTGAGGGAAGGAAAAAAAAGCTTGCTTTTGCTAATCACTGATTTTGTGAGATCTTCTTCAGGTGGAATGATTCTGAATAAATGAGTAGGACATAGCTGTAGCCAAAGGCATGGAGAGAAGTTTCAGAATAACATCAAGGGCTTGGGGATGTTGGGCCAAGTTTATACACATGTATATGTTTTATGTGAGAACAAGCAGACTGAAACTTGGTAAAGGTTCTCCAAAAAAAGATCATAAATAATAGAATTATGTTAACATGCATTTATTCACAAATAATATAATTTAATCAACTGCTGTCTTAAACCTAAAACTAATTTTTTTGAAGATTTTGCCTACATTTTCTCTTGTTCAGTTTACACACTGGCTGTTTTTCAACATTTTTCCTTCAGCAGTCAGAGGAGTGAGGACCTCCCACGTCTATGATGGACAGACCTTTAGCTCATCTGTCAAAACAACCTGTTTGTTCACTGAATGTCTAGTCACTAAAGAAAAATGCCCTTCTGTTATCCCCTCCATCTATTTTGCTTTCAAAATTATAAAGAGATATTTTCTTGTTTTTGTTTTTCTCCCAAAAACAAACTTAGGAACAACAGGATGGATTTTCAGCACTAAAAAAGAGTAACTGCAAATCAGTATGAGTTAGTCAGACATGGATTTCAGGGTGGCATGTGCACAGTTTTAGAAAGCCAAAAACTAGTTTGAACTCTATTTTACAATATTCTATCATTTGCCAATGGACATAACATTTAGTTACTCTCTTCAATTTGAGCATGAAACACATAATAATAAGCTCATACTCATTTCATAATCTAGGTCATAACTTTATTGTTTGTATAAAAATCCTATGCAATGATAAGAATGCAAGTTGTTACTCAATTTTGTTAACCATCAAAACACATTTTCTGTAGTTCAATGTTTAAAATAACAGTTATTTGATCTGTTATTGGGAAAAATGCTTTTGTACTGCAAGCTTATTCATTTTCATCATTTATTAACTTATTCAGTACATATATTTTTATGTGCATAGATTGTGGAAAATATTTTGAAAAATATTGTTTATTCTTTAGTGGCCAAAAGGTTATTATATCAAAACATTGTCATATAAGGAAAACTGCTGTCTGTGTGACTATATTTTGAAATAAACAAATGGCAGTTAATAAAATAATTAATTGTTCATTATCATCATTTTTTTTCTGGTCTGCCTGAGTATTAGAACTAGGTTTGCCTTTAACTCTTTGACTTCTAAAGAAGTAAGTCACTGGACTTTCTAAGCCTCAGGTTCCACATTTGTAAATAGATAAAATCGAATTAAATGCAATTAAGCTTATGTTCATTATGTGACTCAAATTGCTCTTCTTTATAATTCTCATTCTTATTCAGAGTTGAGATTCATTAAAGACTTTGATTTTGCTGTATCCTCAAAACAATCATAGGAAAAGACACTCAATAAGTATTTTTGTTAAGGTGAATTGAATCAGATTGTTGTAAATCATTCACAATCCTGAAAAAGAAATTAGAGTTTAAAGGAGCTTGTTGAACATAATATTCTTCTCTTTTCTTATGGCAGATTTTCAAACTTATTTGAACTAAATATCTAGGTTACAGTGAGGAGTCGAGGTAGCAACAATAAGTAAGTCAAAGGAAATTTTTTAAATCCCATACATAGCACTTCAATTTTAAGGAATCCACAGGCAGATTTTCTCTTCCTCTCATTAGGCTATTTTCCTAGAAAATTTCTAATGTATCTTCTATAGAGTAATATAGTTTTAGGTCAATGGATTCCCCCAGTTGCATTTGTGTTTTAAATCTCACTTGTAATGACTGACGTGCTACCCTATTAGACAAAGTTATGCTTGAGAAATGGTCACAAGGAGGACTGGAGGGAAAAAGGATGTTTGGAAAATCTTTCTGATTCCTTCAGATTATATCAAGTTTATTATTAATTCTTCAGATAGCCTAGGAATCCAAACTAAAGAGACTCGAAAGATAAAGGCCTTTCTATATTCATACTAGCTTCTCGAAGATCTTAATTCTGACTTGCAGGTGTGAATCTTACTGGAAAAGATTTTTCTTTATTCCATCGGTGTTGGTAGGTAAGAAGTTCAATATGTTCTAAATCAGACCATGGTAATCTTGATGTCCTAGAAGTTTATTTTATGTGGCTGTCCTGGAATAAATTAGCTCTCAACCACAATTTTCAAGAATGTGTGCGGCACATTGCATAAATTGTGGGTGGATTATAAACTACAAGACATAGTCCTTGCTCTCAGCAAGTTGACAGTTTAATTGTTTCTCACACCCTGTAATGACCTGGGGTAAGGTCAGAATTACTAGGACTTTAGGTGACTCAATGAGCACACTTACTTTAACTGAATTTGCACTCTATTTTAGAAGAGTCTCTGTGAGACACAGCTATAGGAAAACCTATAAAAATGTGTGCAGGATACTGGAGTGTTGGTAAAATACTGTGAGGAAAATGGTTGGCTTGATGCCTTTCATAAGTTGCGGAGGAACCCATCAAGGACACTGATAGTGGGGATCAATTTGATAATGAGCAACATGTTCAAAATGAATAGTTTGGATTAATAACTTATGTTTCTAATGTAAGTATTTAGAAATAGATGACATTGCAAATTCCAGATTCATTGGAAAATAGAGATATGCCTTTTCTATTGCTTCATGTGGCTAACTCAGAGACATCTGGAGCTTTATTCATTTCTGACACTGGGTAGAGGAAAATTCATTATTACCTGGGCAAATCTGTGCATCTTTAGACAATTCACTTAATAAATTGCAAGTGAAAGTTACTAATAATAATAGTAATAATAATAATATTTGATGCTCACTGTCAATCTCTTTGCTCCTCCTTCTAGCTTTCCCCACATACCTTACTGGGATACTGTGCCAAAGTATACATGAGGAGACTTTCCTTATTTTTGTGTAAAATCATCTTTTAGTCAGATCTTACAATTATTTCATATTTTACAGATTATTATTCTTTATTATACCTATAAATGTACACACTTGATATTTCAGAGAGAGTGAAAATAAATGAAAGGAACACACCTATTGAAATGTCTGAACTTTGTATCTAGATTATAGTAACGGTTGGAATCTCTTCTTTATCTGTCTATGTGTTTGTATATCTGTTTGTGTACTTACGCTAGTTGTGCTCAAGGAAAAGTAACTCAGAAAATTTCAGAGGGCATGTTGTAATCCCACATCACCAGAATACTGAACTCCGTTCATAAATGGAAGTTGTGAGGGTACAACAAACAGATGTTATTTTTCTTGTCGGGCTTTTTCCACAGCTTTCAGTGTTAAAAAGGGGGGGGGGCATTACAAATAGAATAAGAACAAACACCGAAGGAAGTTGAAAGTAAAACAAAGATTTGGTAAAAATGCACACAATTTACAAAAAATGAACAAAGTGTAAAGATTGGAAATGTTTTCTCAATTCTGTGTGATTGAATTTTATTGAGGAAGAGCTTACTTGAGGAGAAAGAACAGAAGAGGTCATCTTGAATTTTTTTCTCTTTAATATCTATGCATGAAAGGTAGAACCACAAGTATCTGTCTAAGGTTAATTAGAATTTCTTAAATAGAATGAGTTAGAAACATGAATAGCTTTCACTCCATTTTATTCAATGCAATTTTGTTCCCCAAATATGAAAAAAGAAATTTCCTTAGCAAAACATTCAAATCAGTAGTTTGGTAGGTATTTCTTTTTATGAGTTTTGTTTTTCCTTTTTCACTTGATCATCTTCAAACTTAAAGTGGAAAAGGGGAAGTAATTTAATTTGTTATTTATAGAGTAATTATTTTCTGGTCTTTGAGGATTATTCCCATCTAAGTTATAAATGGAAACTAATATATATTTTTCTTTATAAGCTATTCTAAATGATGAACAAATACCTTGATATCATTTAAAAGGAGCCCATTTAAAAGAAAATTAGTACCTGTGAGACTATAGAAATTAAAGTGATATTTAAACTATGATAGATGCCTATAAGGAGGAAAGACATATTTAGTCAGCATGTTTCTTTGATCATCCTTTTTTGATTATTAATGAAGATTCTATTTTTGTACATTGTAGTGAACCTGAGTCCTAGGCCATTAATAAAAGAGAAAGATAGAATGTATGTTTTATAAAACATTTAAATTTAAAGACTTCTTAATATCTTTTGATATGAATTATTTATCAGTTAAATCAAATACTTAGAATAATATTTTGTTGCTATTATTAAGGAATTATTATATATATATTTTGCTTTGGTTTGTTCATGCATTATAATTAAATTAAAAATACTGAGCTTCTACTATTTGTCAAGCACTGTTCTAGTCACTCTGTATGTAGCAATGAAAAAAAAAAGACACAGTTTCTGCTATCATGAAATTTGTTTTCTAGAATATGAAGACAGAAAATAAACAAAAGTAACTGTAAATAAATGTTTGTTTCTTTGTGTTTTAATAATTTGAGTAAGGACAAATAAACCAGAATAAAATAAATAGTGAGTGTCAGATTCAGAGTAGGGTAATGACTGATCATTTTCAAGGACAACCTAACTGAGACATTTGAGAAGCAAATGTGAAAAGTGAAATAAGTAACCAGGTAGATATTTAGGGAATAAAATACCAGAAGAAAGAATAATAAGTAAAAGAGTTTAAAGTAGGGAGCCTAAGACAGATTAAAGAAGAGAAAAGTGACCAGTGTCCCAGGAGCAAGGTGAATGCCATCATAGCACATGAAATTAAGACACAACATGATAAAACCATATAAGACAATAAAAGGGCTTTGGCATTTCCTGTGAGTGAGAATAAAATTACTTAAGAGTTTTCGAACAAGGAGAAACATCATCTGATTTACTTTCATCAGGATTACTTTGACTCTCATGTAGAGATGAGTGTAGACTTGGCAGTGTTTGCATTAGGGAGACCGATTAGAAAAATTTTTCAAATACACAAATACATGATGTTGCTGACTTAAACTAGAATGGAAATTCTATAATGAGAAATGGTTGGACTTTGAAAAATTAAAACCAATAGGATTTGCAGGTGTATAGGACTTACAATAAGAAAAGATTAAGGCAAAATCCATGCATTTACAATTGAGCAGAGGAAAAATTAAATAATTATAAATTGAAATGAGACTATTATGAAGGCAGGTTTCAGTAGATAAAATAGCATCAAGAATATGATCTTAAATATTTTAGATTTTATAAGCCTTAAGTGGACATGCTAGATAGAAAATTGGATATATAAAACCAGAGTTCCAATCTTATGAAGGGTTTATAGAGAGTATTGTTTATAAGAATATATGATCAAGTAAAAGCAGCAAGTGGGTAAAAACACAAAAAACGAGTGTAAAAAATTGGTCTTAAACTTGAGTCTTATAGACATGCAATGTTTGTTTGTGTGTTTGTTTTGGGAGGGGGATGGTTTCAGGAGATGCAAAAGAACTAGTAAAGAAATGATAGAAATGATGAGGCATGGTGACTTCAAGGGACGGGTCCTGGAAGCCCCATTCAGATGGTGTTTTAAACAATCAGGTTGTTGTGAACAATCAGGTGTCAAAATATTGACAGTTTACACAGGAGGAGAACAAATAATTTATCAGTGGTTTAACAAATATGAAAGGTAAGAGTAACCTAGATGAGAGGTTACATGAAGATTATCTGAAATAGTTATCCTGTGTATACTTTAGTTGTAAATTCCTGAATATACATTAAGTATTTACAACAGCGCCTGTCACATGTTAGATGCTCAGTAAACATTTGTTTGACATAATTTTGGATCTGGAGAGTTTTCAGAAGAAAATGAAGATAGGATACAATAAATGAATGTCACTTGTATTCTTTGACATAACAGAGTTTTGGTTTAAGACAAATGGGTATATTTTAAAGTAGTATATCCATTTTTTCTTCCATAAAAATAAATAATAGATCAAATCAAAGTTGTTACACATGATAACTTAGAAATTAAAACATGAAATTCTTGCTTTTTTAAGTGTATAACAATATCATGCCATTCCATTAAGTGAAAAAAAGGACTGCTTAATAAAAAGAGTAAAAGTTAATAATTTAACTGTGGCTGTATAAATAATCGATTATCTCAAAATCTTTACTGTCTAAGTTTAAGAAGAAAGATGTCTAAATGAAGAAAATGTCTTCTATAAACTAATTATGTAAAAAGCAAAAAAGTCAGAAGTTGTTACTTTAAAACTATAAAATCTTGATAATATCAATTTGGGAAAGAATATTAAATTAGGAAACATGTAGTTATAGAAACTAAATTGTGACCATTTTGATGTTCATTTTTCTAATAATTATTGACCCCTACTATGTTAGTATATTTCAGGACACTGAAGACAGACTCAGCTGGTTGCCTACATCCTCTGCTGTTTTTCTTTATTATAATTTTAAAAAATTTTCTTTAAACCAAAAGAAATTTCCAGTTCAAGATATTCATTATCCAAATTCTTTTACAAAAGGCTATAGATATGTGATGTATTTGTGGAAATGAGATGTAAATGGAAGTCTTCCAAGTATTTCAGGGAAATGAATTGTGAACCCCTACTCTTCCCTTCTCTTTCCTTCCTTCCTTCTTACAAATTCTGTGGATGTGATACTCGGATGTGATAGCTGGATGTGAAGATGTGATCTTGTGAGCATGTGGCAATCAGGATGAAAATGGAGGTCTGTAAGTCGGGGGAATAGACCCTTTCCTCCCAGTGTCATTGAACTGCAGTCCTTGCTCTGGATTACCTCTCTCTGGAATTCTATTTTCATGAGGAAAATAGACCCTTTACTTATATTGGCTATCATTTGTTGAATTTATAGCTCAGCCATAATCTATCCTCAATGTTGTCACAGTACAGAAGAGGAAAAATGCCGACTACATAATGATGTTCCGAGGTTATAAGATCAACAAAAGAAGTCAGCACAAACATGGGGTAGTATAGAAGGAAAAAACATCTCTGCCTGGATGCGGGAGCGGGTACAAGAAATATTTAATTTAACTGTAATTTAAACAAAGTTTTTTCGTGTGAGTAATTAAACTGAAGAAGAAGGAAAAGATATTCTATGCAGAAAAAAAGCCTAATACAAAAGGATAGAGCTATAAATTGTATGATATATTATGTGAACTATTCTGGTGTAACTGGAAATGGAGTAGAATTAGAATAATATTAAAAAAGTCAGGAAGAATGTAGGACCCAAGAAAGAAAATGAGGGATCCTCTAGTCTCTGTTATGGAAGTTGGGTTTAACTTTGAAAGCAGTGAGAAATCACTAGAGGATTTTAAGCAGGGACTGACATTATCAATTTGTGTTTTAGATAGAGTTGGCAGCAATGTAGAGTATGAAACATAAGTGCCATCTTCCTTTCCTCCACATCAACGAAAATGATATTGAATAAAATCCAAACATGCGGAAACTAAGGGATAAATACTGTCATCAAGTATATGAAACATTTATGAGAAGGATGCTCAGTAGTTGTTCTGAGTATCTGTGACAGACCAAACACAAAAGAATGTGCTGAAATCACAGCAGTAGAGTGAGTTAGACCTTTAGCAAAAATATCTCAATTGGATTGCTCTGAAAGGAGACAACACCAGAATAAGTTGAAATGGGCATTGGAAATTTTCTCTCTTAAAATATCTAGGAGAAATAAAAAGAACTATGGGTCCTGGAAGGTTTTAAATATTCAGTTCCCGAAAGCAAGGAATTTAATAAGTTACACTATGTATTTCAGTTTCATTGTGTTATGATCCCTAAAGTCTAAAAGTGAATTGTTTCATCTATCCCATACCCTTCAAAACACTAAATAACTTAGCTATAGTCAAATAAAATACTATCTCTAACTAAATGACTGTTTATAACAATATAAATCAACATTGGAATAAGTCCCAGGATAGTTACAATAATTTGAATATATTTTCCCTATATGATGTCTTTTTATTTTATTTGACAAAAATTTCTATGTCTAATAGATTCAGTGAATGAAGTAAAAAAAGTTAAACATTTTATTGTAGAATATCTCAAAGTCCTTAATATAACAATGTTCATTGTGAACCACTAGTAAGTTTTACTAAGATTTTATCCAAGAGTTTCTTAACCAGCTCTCTCTCTCTCTCTTGGTCTATCTTCCTCTGCCTAAAAAAGCCCTAATTCCATCATGAGAACCCCACTCTCATGAAATCATATTAACCTAATTTCTCCCAAAGTTCCCATCTCTAATTACTCTCATTTTGGGGGTTAGAGTTTCATTATATAAAATTGAGGGAGGTACACAAACATTCTCTCTACATCAAAGAGAATGATAGAATATACTTTTATCCAAATTTGTTTGATTGTGAAAATCCATTTTATAAATACTATAGGCTCTTTAGAAAAAATACACTATTATTAAATTATTATATTCCTGAATCTTAAAAATATTTAGTAAGAACTTAAATTTCCTTCAATTATGGAAAGAAGACAGTTCTGATCTGTATATCTTTAATATGCATCATTTAATTTCCAAGATGTGGTTTAGGATATTCTCCTGTAAGGGAATTAAAGCTTAGAGATGTTATTTTCCATTGTTTTACTTCTAAAGAGTGAGTATAGAAACACCTTTGCTATTGATTTTTTTTATATAATTTATCTTCCAAGCTGAGACTTATTTGTGAGCAAAACAGTAGTATACCACTAAAGCTATACAATTATATGTTTTAAACTATTCATTTGTCAACAATTAAATTGGTTCTAATATTTAGTAAACTTAAATAATAGATGGGGGAATGTACTGTGCTAAGTGCCAGGGATATAGGAAGAAATATGACAATTTCTCTGCTTTCATGGAGCATTATTTAAATATGGAAGAGCCAAATATTAAATAAGATAATAAGAAAGAATTGTTGTCTGAGAGTGAAAAATGCCAAAAAGAGAAAAAATATAGTAAAATTGGGGGACTGAATAGGTTATACTTTGGAAGGTTGTTTCCTTACTGATAATGATCAGAGTCAATTAACAAGTGCAATTTGTAAATACCATGTTCAAATGCCTCTATTGAAAGAACATAGCCATAGACGTGCATTTGAACTATTCAGTGTAGGTTTTTAATTCATTTTATTTGGCTTGTTTTTCCATGCAGAATATATAAGAAGCATTAACTCTTCTAAGATAAAACTAAATAATATTAAAACTCTGCTAGAACTGTGATGTTTTCCAGATGAGGAACACACATTTTTTGAATGTTAAGTCCTAAGTTGGGTTATCAAGTTGACTCATCAGCCTCTGACAGTGCAGTTTTCAGGGTAATTTGGTCCTCTCATCCTACTGAAATATTTTTAAGGAGTTTTGTTATTGCCGTATGGACCTCACATGATGGTAAGAAAAAATAAAATTAATTCTGAATGCTAACCAAAAATGAAACTCTTCTCAGAAGATAGGAGAAGAGGAGGGAAAAAAAAGGTGATGAAATTTAAAGAGAAGGAGGAAGAGAAGGAAAACATAAATGAACAAAACTGGGAGAGGGAATGGGAGTGAGAAAGAGCAGGAGAGGGAGGATGGCATGGAGCCTAGAGGTAGAAGGTAGGAAGACCTCTGCTATGCTGGGCTACTGTCAATGGTGGGCTGTCAGGGACTTCCTTTCCATATGGTTGCCCAAAGGTTTCAGGACCTCGCTCTAATTCTATACCCATACTGTATGAAAAGTGGTTAAAAATATTATATACTTATTTCAAACTCAAGAACTTTTACCACCAAAGCCATACTTGAGAACAGGTTAAAGGTATAATATCCTCCATAGAATGTGCATTCAATTCACATTTTTGAGTGACTGAAGGCAGGGACCATAATTAGTTTAACTGTGGTCGCTTCCGTGTCTACTGCATTCTAAAACACAGAATGTTGATTGAAGGACTAAGATAGGAATGGTTAAGATTTTACCTAAAAAGCTCACTATGATTTCACTTCTCTCCCTCCACCCCAAACCCTGCTTTATGACAAATAACAAATAACAAATTACCTCCCCTCTCGTCGGAAACACGATTAAATTTCTCTTTATAGAATCAATCCTTAGCTATTTGAAATAAGCAAATTAGTTAATCCAACCAGATCTCAATTTCTTTAGCTGAGAAGTGAGAATGGTAAAAGTACTGACATCATGGGATTTAAAAAATATTGGGTGATGATAATTTGTGTTAAATGATTATATGAAAAGTGTATTCAATGGATATTACTCCCTAGGGGACTAGGGCATTCAATGAGGATATAGGAGAGCCTTGCTGGGGTGATATCAGTCAACTTAGTTGGGTAGGTAAATGTCAACTAGAAAATTAAAATGTATACTTTTCTATACACCAAGTTTTGGAAATGTGTTATATTACAGCATAATTTTTTAAAGTATACAGCAGTGAATATAATGTTATCCTACCTTCAAAATACATAAAATTTTATGAAACGAGAAATAAATAAGTACTAATTAATTGCATTATCCAGGCTCATTGCATTGACTTTAGTTTGCTAGGCAGAGGCACTAACAAATGACTAGAGGAAAGATATTTTTTCTCTTGTCCCTCCTTGCCTTACCTTGATTCTATAAGTGGCCGTGTTCGAATCAGCTGTCAGTTTTCATCCATAGTCCAATACACTCTCTGGACTCCAGCAACATTTTATTCCCCAGTCTCCTTCAATTGTAAAATGATAATTACTTATCTTTTAGGTTATTCCCTGGATGCTTTACTTCCTCATTAATTTATCTAACATTACTGACATCTCTTTAGATGGTCCCATTATTGCATTCTTTACCATAAACTTCTGCTAGGATTTTGAATAACACTGTTTGAAGGCCATTTAAAGGAAATAGATCTTATATGTAAATGTACATATTTTCACAACTGCCGGAACAACCAAAAAGAAATATTTCTTATGTTGCTATCTAAACTAATTTAAGTCTGTACTTATTTATTTCTCATGTTTCATAAGATTTTATTTATTTTGAAGGTAGGAGAGCATTATAGTCACTGTTGTATAGTTTAAAAAATTTTGTTGTCTAATATTATTGAAATCAATAATTATAAATACATCTCTTCCTTAGAAAGGTAATAAAATAAATGTCAAGAAATCTAATAAACTTTCAAAGTCTTACTATTAGTAACAAAGCAGTGCATAGAATTCCTGTCTCTTGACTTTCAGACTAATTTATCTCTTTACTCAATTTCTTTCGTTAAAGTCCCCTATGAACTTCTTATATTCTGCCTCTTGCCTTGAACTTTCTTCAATTATCTTCTTTATTTTGTAGTATCAGTAGCAATCTTGGAAATCACAAGAAAGTTTTCCCACTTCTGTTTCTCTTGTCAGGAGAATGCATCATGTTGTGACTTTTTATGTTCTTGCTCACTCCTTATCTGAAGAATGAAGTATTGGACTTGCAATGCTGCACATATGTCATGCAAATTATAAGCAGCACATTGCATTCCTCTGACCTTTACAGCACTCTATAATTTGATTGGCTGACTGGCCAAGTTTGTAGTGTTTACAGTCTTTTGCCCTTACTTGGGTGGACATGATGAGATATTCCAATCCATCCAATCAAAATACAGAGCATGTAAAAGGTCAATGTAGTGCAACGTTTTCTTAAGCTACAGTCTTCTCTTTACTTGTCAAATATAATGCATTCTCATAAAAACAAAGAAATTCTATGAAATAACACATATAATAAAGGTAATGAGTATTTTCATTTGATTTAGATGTCACATTTCTTACTTTAAAATTTGATTTTCTGAAGTGAACTGGCTTAGATTTTTATTAAAGTATGCTGTCCTAGACTGTGTTAGACTTTTCTTTGAATCTCTAGCACATATAGTAATATTGTATTATTTACAGTGTTTAATTTATATAATTAAGATGTGAATACAGTTTTCAAACTGTATCAATCCTGCTCATTGTCTCCCCTGACCGGTATACCACAAAGGCTCAGTACCAGACAGTCTTCTCAGTGTATTCTTTCTTCCTGAGACTTATCAATCACTACAACATATTTTTTATCTTGTTATCCAGAAACCAATGTTTTTCAAATGTGAACTTCTAGAACTCTCTTCTGAGTTCTTCAACCCAGAATTATATTGAATTGCTTATTTGAAATTCCAGTTTGATGTCTATGAGGTACTCATTTCATCATATCAAAAAACAACCATGTACTGTCTTCATTAAATGTATTTTTTACAGTTTCCTTGTCATAGTAAATGATACCATCATCCAATTGGACTCTGATGAAATCTGAGTCATTTGTATCACTACTCCTACTCAACATATTAATAAGTCCAGTAGACTTTACTTCTTAAAGAACTTAATGTATTCACTTTTCTTTGCATAGTGAAATCTGAACTCCTGATCATGCCTTCAGGATCCTTTTCCAGAGACCTTCTCTCTAACTTTTTCATATGTTTTGTTTCCCTTTGTCATTCTAGTATGATCTTCAATATTATCATCACACACTTCAATCTTAAAAAATGGCTTTGTCCAACTTATTTTATTTTTTAAAAATATTATTTTCTGAAATTACTTTTTAATCATCTGCTTTTACCAGAAAAAAATAAATACCACAAGACAAAAATCTTTGTCTCTTTTGTTCCTCAGTGTGTTTAAACATGGAGAACAGTACCTGATACACATGGAAAGAGCAACATATTCCTTCAGCGAATGAATTGTAGCATGTTTTAGATTTGATGTGACCATTTGCTTTGGACATATATACATATATAGTAATTTTAATTCATTTTAATTAAAATATGAAAATTAAATATTCCAAAGTAATTAATTAAATAAGAAGAGTATATATATATATATATATATATATATATATATATACTTAATATAACCAAGACAATATAGTCTATGCATTGCTTTTACTTATGGCTTCTGTCCATGCAAAAATAGATTTAAATATAAATGAATTTCTGTTCACAACTTGAAATTGATTCTCAAATTTCCAACTTTAAGGTCAAACTTGGATTTCTGGAAGTATTTGCCTTTTTTGTCCCTTGATTAAACCAGAGTCATTTGGCATTCTTACAAAGAGCTTTCCTCTCTCTGTGGGTTTTAAACTCTGTGGTGGGGAGATCAAGAATTATTCACTCAGGCGTTGGCATATTGTTGATGAAATAGTCAGCAGAATGGTCAAAAAATAATAACTTGAAGGTTAAATGAGAAGTAAATTAAGTTTTTTCACTTTTATTCTTGTAGGTTCAACTCAAAAATTGTGGTTTTGACCACTTGAGGAAAACATAATAAATTAGTAAGTGTCTTATTTTCAGCAGCATTAACAGTCTGTCTAAAAATATAGGGACTGTGTTTTAATGAAAATATCCCTAGTTTTGATAGGAAATATGGGTGAGGTAAATAGCTTAAATAATGTTATCTAAGTAATATTTGCCCACTAAAATTTTAGAGAACGCAACTCATAACCATAGACGATCAAAATGTTATTTTTCCCCCCTTCAAGTCCAGACTTAGGTCTCCAAAACCTTAACATTTTCTGCACAAATTACCTTAATAAAAAAAGAAACTGGGCATTCAGGGATTTGGGGTTAAAAAATCAAAATCACATACCATAATCAGTTTTGTGAACTCTCATTGTGCATCATAAAATAATTTTTTGCTTTGTCAAATAGAAAATTCCTTTCTGGAGTATTAATAACTGATTCTCCAAATCTATGAGTGAGGTAATGACTGAGGGAAAGGTGAGAGTTTTTGTTAGCATAAATCATTATAGTTTGAGAAACATGATTCAGATATCAATGGGAAATCTTGTTATCATAGAAAAATAGAGAGGGAAGAAACCTATGAATGGAGTCCTTTTACTTTCAAGAGGGTAGATAGCAGTTTCAAAATGTGACTTGTGATTTATTAGTACTAGAGATTACCCTTGAATTCTGACTTCCTGTCTCTCATCTGGTCAACTTCCCATCAACTCTACACTGTTTTCACACCACTTCTTTCCTGTTGCTGACCAATTGAATCTCAAGTTTCATGTAATAAAAACACAATATAGAATAATCAAAACATCAGGTAAATAAAGCGTATGATAAATTTTAGAGATGGGATATCATATTAAATAATCTTCTGAACACCTTTCAACTCTCTCTAATATGATCGAGGATATTATAGGGTTGTACTAAAATGATAATGTGACAAAGTTGCAAAAGTGAATGGCCCGCATAGACTAAATAACAATGACAAAATCTATCTCTGGAATTTTTTTAAAGGAAAGATGCAGGCAGGAATGAAGTTGAGTAGGCAGGCAGGAAGTGAGAGGAGGATAAAGCATCCCATTTATTTCATTTAGTTGTTCATTTTGGTTGTCTCCCTGGGTCCCAGGTCTTGAACTGGAGACCTTGGTATGTATGGTAGACTAACACACTAGGCCACCAGGGTGTGCCACTACCTCTGGAAATTTTCAATATTCAATTTATATTCTTGCTGAAAAATTGTGGTGACTTTCCACATTATTACCTTCTCTTCCAAGTAGCCTGGTAGTCAACATTGTGGATCATGGGCTCTCAGAAGCACTATTATTAAGAAAAAAAATTCTGAGTTATCTAGTTTTATATTATAAATTCTTGATGATGTTTTAGACAAATTTTTTATCAGAATTAAATTTGAACAAATATATACATATATACACACACACGCACACATACATATATATGTATATATGTAGAGAGAGAGAGAGAGAGAGAGAGAGAGAGAGAGAGAGAGAGAGAGAGATTGAGAAAGAGAGATTAAAGGCAGTTTAATTGGAAGATGAATTAAAACCTAGGACCTAGGACAGTTTTTAATAATACTTTTTAGATTCTGCATTAGACCAAATATTATTTATTCTAAAAATCTAGCAAAAGGACATTTTCCCCAACCCTCCACTTACATATACAGATATGAGATCTTTGATTTATAATTAATGGAAATTTGTCCAAAGACCAGAGGCACGGAAGATTAAAATCCAGCCTGTAGCTTGTAAGCAATATGTATTGGGTCTTTTAAGGGATCTATTGGTCAAAACACTTCTTGTAAAATAGAAAGGAAAATTTGATAGAGGAGAAGCATTTCTATCAAAAGACAAAACAATAGTTTCCTCAGATTCTGAAACCACTCCCCTAACACGTGATTATTCTCTAATTCTCTGGCTGAATAAGTAACCATTTTAATTAGACTCTGAGGCAAGTAACATTGTGGCCATGGTAACAGGTATAAAAAGAACTTTAAAAAAAAGGGAAAAAAAGAAAAAAATGTGATAACTGAAAATGTGTTTAAATCATGATAAAAGGATTTAAACAGATGTTATTTTTTTCAAAGTGTTATTTTAAAAAAGAATTTTAAAGGGCTCTTGATATGAGAAAAAATCATTTTTGGATATGTCTTTAGGGAAGGTTTCTCACTCCTAAATGCTGTAGTTCATGATTGTCATGGGTGAGTTGGGTGCCTGGTGAAAGAAAGGGGAGTTAGTGGGCAGAAACAGGAAAGAGAAGCAAGATAACCTCAGATAGATGCTTAAATCAAAACGAGTCAAAGTGTCTTCAGTGCTATTTAATTAACTATGCATATAACAGTTGATTGTAATAAAGTAGTGGTCAGGAAAGACAAAGTGCAGGACTTCAGTTTTGGACATTGATCAGAGCTTGATTTAATCTGGACATAGGGTTTAGAGAGTGGAATGAAAGAAAGGGGCATAGAGCAGCACTTCCTTAAATGGTGGATGCATTTACTTTCTACAGTTTTGCATATATGCGTATGTGTGTTTATGTTTATGCATGGAGAGAGCGAGAGAGAGAGAGAGAGAGAGAGAGAGAGAGAGAGAGAGAGAGAGAGAGAGAGAGAGAGAGAATTATCACTCTCCTAGCAACCTAGGATTTCAGAAACAGTAGAAAGTCGTTATGAACAAAAACAAAACAAGAAGCCTTGCTCTTCTGTTCACATTTTGTGTTTCTGCCAATAATCTCCTTCTCTAGGAAGAGTGATTCTGCCACTTTGTCTAAAATGAGAAATAGTTCCCTAAAGCTAAATATTCCTATGAGGAACCAGGCACGTTCTGTGGAACTAAGTGAAGGGTAAAGTTATAAAAGGAAACCCAGAGAGTATAGGAGGAAAGGAAACTTTGGACCTGGCAAAAGGATAGCTTGTTTTGGCTGGACACCTCCTGAAGTTTAAATATCTATTGATTGAAAACAAACTGGACATTAAGGAAGACTGGAGTGCCCGTGCAAAGAAACAAACAAACAGTGACCCTAAGTTGGTCTTTGAAGAAGTTAAACCTCTTGTTGCTTTCCCTCAAATGTTAAAAGAACCTTTATATTGCTTTGTGTGCAGCATGGTTTTCTGTGCTTCGTTTTTTAGTAAATGAATGGGTTGTCTGAGAACAAAAACAGCAAGTAGAGGTGAATTCTGAGTAGTATGAGAGAATGTAAGAAAACAAAACAAAATTTAATAAAAGTTAAAAGATTTTATTTTAAATTTGTAATCAGATCTGATGCTTAAAAATTAGGCTTTTCAGACAGTAAATCTATATTTATCATATGGAATGAAGATTAAAGATGTGTCATAGTAATTATAGCACCTTTTCATTAACAGGGAAATACACTTGATTCTTTATTTGCAAATTGATATCATAATTACATAAAGGCATTTCTAACTCCACACACATATGAATCCACACACATACATACAAACACACACATATATTTTCATGCACACATGCAAACAGGAAAATAAAGTGACAGTATCTTAGCTGTACATGTTATCTGTTACAGAGGGATTTCATTCTGTCAATCCACCACAATGTGAGTATAATATCTATATATAATTAAGTTCTTTACTCTGACATTTCATTTTACCCAATCTCCATTTGCGTAAAAGCAAAATTGTTAGTGCTAAGACTTCAGTAACAAAGGAAAATCTTTACTCAATGGCATTTATTTATATATTATTTTACAGAGTATTAATAGATATCCCATGATGACAAGGGTTCCATATCTACATATATAGAAATGATGAGTTAAATAGTTAGATTTTTATGAAAAGATATCAAGATTTTTAATATTTTTTATTTGAATTTTGAATCCCTCAATGAGAAAGAATTCTGCTGTATTTACCAAACAGATTTATTCATAGGACCTTATTTTTTCACAGCATCTCTTAAGATTAATGAATACAAGAAATGCAGCACTGACAAGAGGGATGGTGCTTTGATTCAAAAGCTTTCTATCAAAGACTATGTTCTTTTAAAAAGAAGTCTTGTTACAGTTGTTGCACCTGTTAATTTAAACACTAAATTAAATAAATAAAATTTTAAATTACAACAGCTTGTGTTATCTTTGGAACAACACTATAGGATACATGTAAGTATTTTCATTTAGTGACTAAGCAAAAACCCAGTAAGGATACAGAATCCAACACAAAACCATTACCCCACCGTAGTTAGTAGAGATAAAGCAACATTTGAAATTTTTGTTTTTCTTGTAGGTTTTGATCTGCTAAGGATGATAGACAAACTACTAGCTGTTTTTTAAATCTAAGAATTAATCAGTGTCCAGGCATGCAATGTGAAAGCAAGAGTGCATTTTTTAGAAAACAAAGTCAAGTGCACCCTAGTAATCTAGTGTGTCAGTCCACTGCAGCACAGTCCACCTATATCCCAAGATGTCTCTGCAACCCCACTGCTCCCCAGTTCAAGACCTGGAGCTGGAGGAAACAACCAAATGAACAACTACATTAAATAATGTGCTGCTTCTCTCTCTTCCTGCTTGCCTGCCTGCGGGCCTTCATTCTGCCTACATCTTCCCTTTTGAAAAAAGAAGGAAAACAATTACCTCTCTTCATATCATAATTTCAGAAGTTTCAGAAAATGCCACCTCCTCAATACCTTTGCAAAATATCTATGTAACGTAGAAATTATGAATAGAAGTAATTTGATTGAAGTATTTTCTCCTCTGAAAAAAATGTAAATATTTGTGTGTAGAGTCTAAAGATGATTCAATACTTTAACGATGCTCTCAAGTCTGAATGAGCAGCAGTATTACTTAGAGAAAATTAAAATAATAACAATAATAATAATAATAATTATAATAAACAATCAAAATTCAGACACCTTACAAACCCCAAGGCCTTTTAAATGTACTAAACCTGGCCTTAAGAAATCTTTATTTATTTTTATTATCAGTTAATTGTATTGAAGGAACATTGCATTATAACATTATATAGGTCTAAGGTTTCCATCATAGTAATTTTTTAAGTCCCCCCAGGTAATTTTGGTAGTCACTATTCAAATCTTTACAAACCTTTCTGCTTCTCAGAATAAATGGATTAATTGAAGAGAAATGATAGCTTAGGAAACACTATAGATTTGGAGTCACAGGATTTAAGTTGAAATCTCATCTTCACCACTTAATCTCTGTAAGACCTTGGATGAAGTAAATCCGCTTCCTTGACTTGAATGTACCCTTTCAATACTGGGTTACTAGCATTTCTCAGATTATGGTTTTCATTAATTGTGATAATGGAAGTGTTAAGATACTAGTTATTTCTATATCGGGGCAGACAATCTGATACAAAGGGGAAAGAGGAAATTCTAGGAATAAATTCCTTCTGGGCTTTTTCCTTTGTGCTTTCCATGTTATATAATTCTTCTCTGGAGTTTTTCCTCCAGAATAGGACTATAAGATTCCTTCAACTACAGCTAGCGTCTAGACTAGTTTCAAACTGAGCGTTTCCTATTGACAGCTAAGGTCAATTAAAAGAAGGTCAAGTAGCAAAGCAGATCACATTAGACTCAAAATCATTTGATTATTTATTATAGCTGATATTTAGGTACACTACCTACAGACATGTGATTGACATAAAAGTGATTCAGATAAACTAAAGAATTTAGGGAGTCCTCTTAAAAATAATATTTAAAGCAGTTTCAAAAGTAAATAACTAAAAACAATATTTGAGTATACAAATAGAGATTTTGCATTTTTCATTCACTGGCAATTTATTCACTAAGAGAACATAGGAACTTAGGTTCTCATTTTTGTTTAATTGATTTGTTGATTTTCTGGCTCTACTGACCTAGGTCAAACTAGAAGTCTCAAATCATATACATCAGATCGATTGCCTAGTTTATGAAGGTTCATATCCATTAGTCTATTTTTGAAGATGAGCTTATTTTTGTATATTAAACATTTCTGAATTTCCAAGCGCAAAATATCTAGTTAATAGTGTCAGAGATCATCAAGATTCCATAAAGGAAAACAATGTGTTTCTACATAAGTTGAATGGATCTAAATCACTCTAATATTTTTGTACCATAATTAGTTATGCATCTCCAATGGCAGAATAAATTTTAAGTATCTAGACATATTTACTTATAATGCAACCTTGTTACTATAAGAATACCCCAAAATAATAATTTTTATAAGGTTTTTTGATTTTATATTTTGATGGATTTTCTACTGAAAATATGCTATGTATGTGTGTGCATGTGTGTGTATGTGTGTGTGTTAAAAGAAAATGAAAAAAAATCACCTTTAACTGAACAATGTTAACAAATATCTTTGAAAAAGTTAATATAAGAAAATGATCTACCAGATTCCATTTTGCTCATTATTTGGTCCTTCCCTTTTAACAACATTAAAAAAACACCACCCAGAGGAAGGATAATACATCTAAAATTACCATATTAAAACATTTTTGTTGAGAAATTGCAATTTCTCATGGTTCCATTAAATATAAGTGAGTTATATGGCAAGTCATGTTAACAACATTAATAAGGATAGTAAAAGCACATCCTTTTAAAAAGAAAGACAACCCACCCCGCCCCCGCTAAGGCACAGACAAATTCAATAGATAGTAAATAAAATTTTTGTCCTTCAAATAATTTTCTTAACAATAGGCCATACTCTGTTTTATTGTATGTTAATGAAATGAGCTTTACTACAGTAACTTCTTCAGTTTCCAGTTTTCTGCAATAGTGTTTTTTGGATTGCCCCCATTAAAATAGTAGGAGAACAGTTTTTGATGGCATGGAAAACCGTTTGAATACTGATTATGGCACATAGTGCTAATACATACAGTACAACTTGTACAGGAACCCAAAGTGTGTTTATTCACTGAGAAATAAATAAAAAGCTTAAATACATTTACCAAAAGCTGCTAAAACAATAAACATGTAATGGTCCATAACCAGTATGATCGTCTGATGACTTGCTATTAAAAATTCTTGAGATATGGGATATTAAAATCATTCCAGGAGAATATATCCAATACCTGCAATTCCAAAACTAAAACCAATATTTACCATTTGTGAAAGGCATAAATCAAATTTCCTTTAACGAGGAAAGCTTTATCACTTGCAACAAGTAAGGAGATAGTAAGATAAAGCTTTGATCCACCAGTGTCCTGCTCAGGAGGGCTCTATTAGGGCCCAGTTGAGGAACTGAGTAGTGATTGGTGAGGTGGGTTGCTTGGGAAGATTTCAGGTCTGCCGTGTCTTTCTCATGCTGGATCATGCTTTCACATGTTCAAAGATGACCATGTTAGCTCACTGTTAGGTTAGTCCTAGTCATTCTGCTCCTGCTCATACTGTAGAGTGGGTCAGAAACACTAGGCTTAGTCAAAGATTTCCTTTATCTATTTCCCCCTAAGCATTTATTTATTCTATGGTTTATAAGTACATTAGCCAGGGACTAGCTTTTGAATTCATTAGTCAAGGAGGTCTTGAGGAGCTACATTAAGTTTTAAGGGTGCCTTCTTGGAGTTTTCCATTATATTATTAGGTTTTCCTATCGCTGGTCTAAGAAAAGTAATTGGTGAAATTTTGGAGACCAAGCAAGATTTCTTTATTCCCTCCTTAAGTCAAACTTCTTTACTAGGTTAATCATCCTGATGCCAAATGTCTGTATTGTATATGATATCAGTGCATTGGTAGATTTTATTCCACGGATTCAGTCCTGTTGCATGGAAAAATAAATATCTGAATAGGAATAAAATACATATGCTTGCATAAATGTATTTAGCTTTTTCATTGTTTCACTTAATTTCTCATTCTTTTGTCCTCCCAATTCCTTTACAGTTTTGATGTTTACCTTGACAGGAATTCCAACTTACTGTTGGTGTTTAATTGTGGAAGAGGGTATGACTGAAAGGAATCTTAGTGAAGTAAATTTGTATTTTTGATGTCTCTATCAGTAAGAAATATTTTAGTAACAAATTTCATTGACAGCAAAGCTACATATACAATAATGACATGACCACATAACCTTAAAAAAATAGTAGTGTCGTCTCATCCCCCAAATTTCACAAAGAAAACAAAAACAAACACAATCCTTGCTCTTAGTTGGTGAGATAAAGCATCTTTATTTATTAACACCCAGGAGTTTTTCATGTCAGTGGTCTGCCTGGAATGGAAGGGGATGCTTGGAAGGAATCCACCAAATATTTGAGAGATAAGACTGTTTTTAATCTGTGCTCTTCTTTCTACTTTAACCAGAGATATTAAATCAGATGATACTAAAAGCAACCCCAGGCAATACATTTTTCAAATGATGTTTTAATCTTATTATCTTAGAAAGATTTCTGATCACCTAATTACCTGATAATTGTGCCAGAGATGCTTAAGAAGTATTTACCAGAAAGTGTGCCTCCATGTACTTATAAAACCTAAATGGCATTTTTTAAGATTACAGTATTAACAAGCTATATTATTGCTTAGTTTTAAGAAAAGCATTTCCAATGGCCGTCTTTTATTTCTAGATATTTTGATTTTAAATAAAATAAAAGTCCAATCTTTGCAAAAAAATCTTGCTGATTAAAGTCTTTAAAAATCCCCAGCCCCTTCTTCGTTACAATACATCATGATGACATTTGAAAACTGTAAAGTTTCTATTAAGTTTAACTCAGTGTTGTTCTTCTCAATGTAGGAAATTTTTACCCTTATTATTTTTGGTTTGCAGATGCACAACAATCAGGGAACTAGAGATTTCAAGTCAAAGTTTCTCTTTCATGGTGATTCCAGTTAGTCTTGTTATATTTCTTGCTCATGTCAAAAATATTGTATGCGAACTTAAATGGGAGTCACGTAGGCAGGCTCGTTAGATCCCGAGTACCCTTTAAATGTTCCATGGGCCTCAGTTAAATGAATAATTGTCCATCAGCTTATGGTTCGTTAGGGACCACAAATCAGTTGAGTGGGAGGTGTTTTATAGGAAAACTATTCAAACCTAAGTTTTGCTAGATCCCTGATGAATAGAACAGCCTGGGATAAGGAACTTTCATCTAGAAGCTCCAAGGTAGTTAGGCTGGTGATAGCTGAGGTCTATAAAGCTAATTGGGCAGATAAGAAAAAACGGGTAGCTATATGGTATGGACATAGAAAGGAGATATTACTTGGTGCTTATTGGCAAGTAGAAAGCTACACCAGAAGAGTGATCTATAAATGAAATTCACGAAAGAATTAACTTCAAGAAGCATTCCCCATAGTGAAGAACACTACAATAAACCTCACAATTTTGAGTTCTGTTCCTTTGCCAGGGGAAAACTATATTTGGTATATGTTACTTTAAAAGTATTTTATTTTTTACTAACATTCACTCACATTGTAATTGATGCTTAGTCTTATAGATAATTTTGTAAAATTCATTTTGATTGAAGGTATTTTTAATTATTATTTTTAAGGAAACTGTCATTTCAAAGGGAATAAAACTAACACACCTCTAAATAGCTGATTTCCCACAATTACCTTTCCATCATTTTTTATCCAATGTACATATGCCAAGATAATTTTGTGGTAGATTTTCTCTTCAGTTCCATGGAAACATAAATATGATTTGGAATTTCAGATATACTCATGTTATGGTTTGATGACATTAAAAAAAACCCCTTTAGGTTAAAAATAGATATGAACCATCAGTAGTGAACCAAATGTAATTTACAGAGATGTTGATTTACAATGATGCATACCTTA
Source organism: Solenodon paradoxus (assembly GCA_004363575.1). Taxonomy (NCBI): domain Eukaryota; kingdom Metazoa; phylum Chordata; class Mammalia; order Eulipotyphla; family Solenodontidae; genus Solenodon; species Solenodon paradoxus. Next base: position 1,027,843 of record RJWH01000033.1, read on the forward strand.
AACCTAAAGACCTAATACTGCTATAATGTAATGTCACTTCAATGAATTTTTAATGGAATTATAAAAAAAGAAAGAAAAAAAAAACTTTGAAGATACTGAATCTTACTAAAACCAAAATGAACCAAAAGCGGTTTAATACAGTGCTCCAAGGAAGGTTGGGAAGATGCAAAAACAGTTTGCAAAGTTTTCCACTTCCTAGAAATTTTGATAATTTTTAAAAAAAGGAGAAAACAATGTGTGCACTAATTCAAATGGTTAGTTGGTCTTTTAGAATCTTATGTGCCTACTATATTGTTAATTAAAGCATATTTCGAGTAGATTAACCAGGGAAACTATAAAACAAATCATTTAATCATGCTTTCTGCATGTTAGAGAATTCCATTAACACAAAAAAATGTAATGTCCTATATTTTCTTGGAGACCTCTAAAAGGCACATTTTACCTAGAAAGAAAAAGAGAGCTTTGGGAAATCTATTAAAACACAGATTACTTAATGGAAGAAGCTAATTATAATTTTAGAATGTAAAAGGAAGGTGTCCCTGATGGTCTGAGAAATGGGACAGAAAATTTCTTTGTGAAGAAATTTGTGTTTCTTTGAGAACAGAACATTCAGCATCCCTTCTCTTGCTAAATCTGTGTAGGAATTATCTAGGGAGTGGCTGCAAAGAAAACGTAAATATTCATAAGTTTTTTTTGGAAATTTCATAGAAGGAACTTGAACAACAGAGTCTCACATTGACTAGAAGGAAGTATAGTATTCCTTTATTTATTTTCTGAAACGATAATTCTTATTTAACTACAATAAGATATGCCTCAATTTTAAGTAAAAAACAAGTTTATTATACAATGTATGAAAGTGCATTACACATTGATATAACTAAGAATTGTATTATATAATTTTATAATTGTTAAATATTTGTGTATAGTAAATTAATTCATTTTTATGTGCCATCTGAATCTAATTTTTTATACATATAGAAGACATCAAGATTTTAGGCCCCTTATTTACAAGTTATAAAATCTTGAATACATTTTAATCCATCTACTCTCCATCTCTTCTATTTTACATATCAATATACTCTTGCATAAAAGTATTATACAGGATTTTTTTACTAAATGAAAACTTAATACATTATTGGAACTGTTTTTTCTCCTAACAAATACTACCACATAATTTTGGGGAAAAATGGATTTCACTGAGTTATATAGCAGAATTTTGAATTATTTTTAAGCGTAATTGTTCACCTTGCCATCTTTGGCATCAAAATGCATAGATTTCAGATTTCTCCAAGAATTCACACATCTAGGAGGAAAAAAAGCAAACTACACTGAACAGTTCTTCCACTGTGAAAAATAGAAAAATTCCACACCTACAACAAATTGCAAATTTTCACATATTTGCTCCAGGCAAACATTTGCAATTTTCACAGCAAATAAGGCTTTTGGCTCTAATACACATTTTTTTGTCTTCTCCCCCCTTGGAAAAAAAATCATTCTTCCTATTTTCAGAAAACCAGAAAAACACATGAGGCACAATTACTGATAATATCATGCTTATTCTAGATATTTTAATTTTTATATCTGCCCACTTAAATATTACTTCAACATGACTAAAGTGATTTTAAAATTCATGATTTTGTACTGAGACCCTGAAAATGAAACTTAACTGTTACTGTGACCTGGTATAAGCAGTTCCACTTTGATCAGAGATACTGTTCTTAAAATGTTACCTAGTGATTTCAGGAAATGGGATTTTTTTTCTCAGTAATCAAATAAAAAGAGAAGTTGGTTTTCCCCTAGAATATTTTTTTTCGTACTATAGGACGATATATCTTAGGTTAGGGGCTATTTTATTTTCCAAACAGCTAAGAAGCACTGAAAAAAACTTTTATCCTAATATTTATAAAATAAAATATTTTATTACATTAAAAACAAAACAGCTATCCAGAGAGTACAAGTATAACTCTATGCCCTAATTCCTGATTTACTTGCTTCCCAATATATATTGTAGATTGGGAGTGACTGTTGCATTACAAGAAGTACAATGAAAGTTATGAATAACCCATCCACCCATAAGATAATCTTTTCTGGGTTAGCCACTTATTTTGTTCTGTAGTTAGAATTAGAAAAATAGTTGAAAAGTTGTGTATTGCTTTTATGTTAAAGAGAGGAAGCATGTTGTTTAACTAATTTTGGTCTATTTATAAATTCTGCATAATGCCATTCAGGTGATTTACTTAAGAACTAAGTATCTGGTAATGTAGGAATGTTTTATCTAGTAATGTAGGAGTGTGGCATGTGTGGAGTGTGTGTGTGTGTGTGTGTGTGTGTGTGTGTGTGTGCACTTTCCATGGCAGAACACTTTCCATTGAGAGTTGTCTGTTTTTGCTCCTCATTTCTATAGGGGACCAATCAAGTTAGATCAGAAAGAAGTTCTCTTAAAGTACAGAACAGATCAGACCATGTTCCTCTTTAAAACATGACTTTTCTTTGACAGCAGAAAAAATTCCAATCACTTCAGCATGCTTTTTAAAGACCAAGCACAATCTATCTATATTACCAGGCTACTCCTCCATCTCTTTTTTCCACATAACCTTTATGCTATTGATAATTGAACAGTATGAAGTCTTCAATTCAACTTGAATATCTTAATGTATGATAACTGGCATGTTGTCTCCCACGCAGTCTAAGTGTGCTTCGTTATAAATCAGTCTTTGTATATACATTAAGTACACACGAGAAGTCCAACTCTATTGTTCTCCATAGATTTGACTCCTTTTACCTGATTTACCCTCCTAACCTTTTCTTTCTGGTAACCATTAAATTGCTTTTATAGACTACAAGTCTGATTTGGTTTATTTGGTTCATTTATATTCTTGGTTTCGCTATAGATCATATATGACTGAATCACATGGTATCTTTAATGTGTCAAGTACTTACATGCTTTTGCAATAACTTACAATGCTTCACTCCATGAATAATACACAGAGATAATTGTTCACTATTTAACTTATGTTAAAAATGAAGACACAACATATGGAAATTGTTTATGCAAGTGTAGTTTTTAAGAGAACAATTAGTTTCCCCACAACCAAAAGTATTAAACTTTTACAAAAGGAAATAACCCAATGGTGTCTTTGGGGAACTGCTCCTTTTCATTAGCAATGCTAAAGCTAAAGTTCCTATGACAGTTTCCAAACTATGAGACACTTTGTCATTGAGAACTATAAAGAAATATTTTGACAAAATAATCGCATATGATTTTCTCTAATACTGTTGATTTAGCGCATATCTTAAATATATAATATAAAAGTTAAATAGTTTTTTCTAACCTTTTTTTCCTGTACCTCTTAAAACAAAGGTTAATTGAAATTAATAGTTTTGGGCTAAAGATTGCAAATGTCAACACAATCATTCATTCCAGCATAGAAAACAAAAATCTAAGTTAATCATTTTTTCAAATTTTGCTTAATTATGAGATATTAAATAGTTATTTTACTTTAAAACAAATTAATTATATGTTCATAGATATATTGCAGGATTGTCGCATACCTAGTACTATTATATTTTACATGCTGTTCAGTATATATTAAATTCTTACTGTTTGCTAGGCGCCTAGTGCCAAAATTCCCCTCTATCCTTGCACTAATTCCAGCCTTTATCTCTCATCTAAACTTTATTTGATCATCTTCTAACTGATTGAACTTCCTCTCTTCAGGCTTAAAGACCGTATCAATAATAATAGTTTTTATTAAATATTCATTGTGAAAGGCATTAATGCAATAACTTTTTAACTCTTCATGGTAGCCCAATAGAGATAGGTAATATTATCACTTGTATATAATTTTCAAATAATGAAATTTATGCTCTTAGGGATTAAATAAATTGCCTCCCATGTTTCCTAGCTAGAAGGTGTTGTACGTAAGATTTGAACCCAGGTGATTAACACAGAGAATAACTTTCAGTCATGAGAGTATAATCGTTTATCTTCTCTGCCCAAGCTCTATTATTGTTACACATTCACAACAGCTAACTCAGGATCTAGCTGCCATTCTACTTCTGTAGCTTATGCTTTCACTGTTTATGCACTGTGCAGAGGACAAAAGCACTTCCGTGGCTTAGTATCCCTCTTCCTTTCCAACCTATTTAAAGAATTACTTGTACGTTTATTTCTGTTTCATACTTTGCCACATTCTAAACCTGTGTTTTCATTGTAATTTCTCCCTGAAAAGCCTCTCCTATCAGTCTTTAGTTTCATTCTAATAATCAATAATTCAATACATTTGTCACTTTTAGGAAACTCCCATAATCATACTGCTGTTTTACCCCTACTCTACAGGTCTAACATAGAGTATACAAAAGTATGCTAGTATTTATTTTAACTATACTAATTTTTGTATGTCCAACTTTTAAATTATATGAAATGGAAGGAAAATACCTGCTTTTTTAAATCTCCAATGTCTACCATATTGCTTAGCATAAAATATGTACTCAATAACTGCTTATTGTTGAACTAAGAGTAACTTCTGGGTTCAGGAGGACACAGATGGACAAGAGGGGGTGAAGTGCTCTCAGTCTCATTCAATTTGCTTATGTACTTTGTCATATCAAACATAAGATGAGCCATTGTTAACATTGTAATGATTTTGAAAGTAACTAGTAAAGTTGCATCTTTGTCAACACCTGAGTATCTCTTTCTGTTTTTCTTCTTTTATATCTGATCCTCAAAATAAAAGTATGATCTAGAGAAGAGGAAATTCCACTTTAGAGAACTTGAATAATTTCTCTCAGATCACATTGCTAGATGGCAGCCAGAGAATTAAAACCAGACAGGCAGACTCTAAAATCCTTTCTCTAATGCTAAACTTTAATCCTATTAAAAGTGATTAAAAATTGAAATGAAGCAATAGACTTGTTGATTCTACCTGTGATGTTACACTGATAAATGAGGCATTTTAGGGGTGAAGGGAACAATTGCAATACATGTTTGGTCCCTGTAAGATAGCTTTAATTTTTGTATTAGTTTTTTATGAAATTATTTTATAAAAAGAAGTACATGTTCAGTATAAGGTGCTTAATGATTTTTCAGTACTCTTACTTTCATTATCTGTAGAGTATGCATACAAATATGGACTACAATAAATTCAAGGACATCTTCACTATTATTATCAAGTTTATTTATCAGGTTTATTCTGTATAATTTTAGATAACATATTTTTATTAAAATATTCAAATTACAGTTTAATACTATATAATGTTCTTATTTTTATATACTCTCCTTATATCTTTCTATTATTTAGACTTCTAACTATACTATCTGGAAACCATAATATAACATAGGTATTAAAGTTATTCAGTAAATAAACCTTAGTTCATATCCACTAACAGTTGTTGAGTGTTTCTTTTGTTGGATCTCCCACAAGACAAGAATGGTGTTCTTTGATAATGGTTGGGTAAGCAAAGATAAAGAAGTTGTATCCTTTTTATTTTCATTCTGATGGGACTTCCATTAAATAGGGCTGGAGGTCATATTTAAGGAGGCTGTGAGTCTTGCCATTAAAATGACATGGATGGACCTAGAGGTTATTATACTAGTAAAATAAGCCAGATGGAGAAAGACAAACACCACATGATTTCACTCATATCTGGTAAACAGAGAAACTAAACAAATTAATGAACTAGATAAAACAAAAATAAGCTTTTAGACTCTAAGTCCAAATTAGAAGCGAAGGTGGAAGTAGGGTGGGAAAATCAGGTAAAATGGGCCAATTTTATCATGAAGGACAGAAAGCATTTTAGTGGTAAACTTAATGAAGTATATACAAATGTTGATTTATAATGATGTACACTGGAAACTTTTATAATGTTTTAATAAACTTATACTTCAATTAAAGAATGAAAAAGGAAATCAGAAATTAGTATGCAGAAGGACATAATAAGGTGACATTGATATTCTTAACTTATTAAAATACCTTTGATATTACTATAAGTTAAAGAAAACTTAGTAGTACAAAATCCCTAGAAGGCTGTTATTTAGGTTATATTATCTGTCTTCCTGTCTACCTGTCTATATGTCTATCTATCTATCCATCCATCTACACACACACAAACACACAGAGAGAGAGAGAGAAACGAAAGCCTTACAATGACCACTAATATAAATGAAATGATTAATGACAAATATCTGCAGTCAGCAGTGAGACTGATATAACTTGCTCACTTGCATGGGTGTTAGAAGGATATGCCAGGAGATAAGGATGAAGAAGAGTCTTAAATTCCGATTAATAGAGAGACTGTAAAACCTCAGTCTCGGAGAAAAGGACAGGAATAAAGCCACTATTATTTTTAGTGAAATTGTTCTTGCATTCAAGATAAGAATTTGAAGGTGTTTTATTTTTTTATGGCTAAACAGAAATATTTAAAAGTTGTCAATTGGAAATATGTTCTCAGATACAAACTTATCTCTTCCCACACATCCATATGCACAAACATCACCCTGCCCTGCTCTGCCTAAGAATAAATATGTTCTTACAATAAATACATTTTATTTAGTGAGAAATAACTCTACTGGACTAGCTGTAAGAAGTCCTGATTTCTATACTATGACAGTTAGTGTTGGACAGCTGAAAACGTGACTTGAATAGAATGTGCATATCTTTGTAGAAGAAGAGGGGTGGAAACACTCTTTAAGTAGAATATTTTTATCACATACTAAATTAAAAAAATTAAAATGCAGAGTTTAAAATAAACACCTAAATATTCATAACCAAATATTCAAATTTGAATAAGTCTATGAATAATAATAATCATTTATACTTGTTTACCATTTTTGCCACAAAAACTTTCAAAATGAAATTTTTGAAGGACACAACTTTAATATATGTCATTAGAGTGATTGATTTTTATTTAAACAAAAACCTATGTGTTATGGAGAGTTCAAAGGCCAATATACAATTTTGGTGACACTCTTGCTTCCATCTCCCCAAGAGATCATTGAAAATCAGTGCAACATTCTGTTTTAATTATCTTTCTCCAGACACTACTTCATCACCTCTTGGAGCAGTGTTTACTGAGCATTTCCTATGGGCAAAGCACTCAGGTAGGAGTTGATAGTCATATAAAATAACTATTCTGTCTCAAATATCCCAGAAAACACTTTTTTCCCCAAATAAGCTACTTTTTACTTGCCCACTATATTCCATATTACTGCAAGCTTCAGCTTTTTATATATTTATGCTATGTCCTACTTTGTTAACAATTTTGTTATTTTATTTTAAAAAATGATGAAGCCACTGATAAAAATTCTCTATGATCAACTACTTTTGAATGGAACTGGATCACAAATAATTTGGAGGTCATGCTTTGAGAAAGTCAAAAATTCAAGTTTTCCACATTGTAAAAGAGATTTTAAAAAAATCTGTGATTTAAAAGTCAGAAGTGCTGGTCATTGAATGGGTATTCTTACACATATTGGGTAAGATGGCTTTGGTAAACCTGAGTCTTCAGTCTTTACTATTCTCAGACATACATGGAAATAGCCAGCAAAATGTAAAATGGAAGAAAACCTTAATTAGTGACGAAAAATAGGAAGGATGATAGTCTCATGCCCTAACTTCAAATATTTTATTTAAATAATGAAAAGAAGGAAATGGTGAATTGAGTAACAACTAGGCTCAGTCTAAGCTTCTCACTCCAGAGCTACATAATCTTAGGAGAAAATATTAAATATATTTATCCTTTTATTTTCCAAAAACTAAATAAGAAAAGCTTGATTATCTATCAACTTTGCAGACTTGTGAGATTTAAATAACGGCAATTCTCAATTTGGTGACTTGTCCATGGTCAGCACCAAAAAAGTGTTATTTAGGAGTGGCTATCTGCAGCTTCTCTTCATCATCATTAAATGGAAGGGAACCGTGTCAGATTTCTCATCCTCTCCCACCAACAGAGTTTCCCTGAAGGAATTATGGGCCAAGTTCTGAGTGGAGAAAATGCTGAAATAATCCCATTCACAATTTCAGTAAGTGAAAAAGATAGGATATGAACTCAATAAGCATTTTAGAAACCCAATGTGGCAGCATTTCTTCCATTTTAAAGAGCAGCCAGAAAAATCAGGGAATTTATAACTGAACTTCAGAGAAATACTACCAATTCTAGAAACAGAACTATTATGTCAAAACAAAGGACATTTCTGAATACTTAGAGGACTTGATTCAACATAGTAGATATATTCTAAAAACAACACATGAACCACACAAAAGAATAGAAAAACCCAACAGAATAATAGAAGTTTGCTGATTTGTGATTTCAGTAATTTGAGAGACTATTATACCTATTTACATAATGGAGTAAAACGCGAAACAGAAACAACCTGAAATCAGAAAACGCTGCATGAAAGAGAAAAAAAAGCACGATTTTTTGTGAAGTATTATGGATTTCAAAAATAACAAATAAGATACAATAAAAAGATGATATATTACAGTTAGATTCAAGAAATTCAACGAGGACTCAGAGTAAAATTACAAAAAGAGGCAAAAAAAGTAAATACAGGTAGAAGAAATAAATTGTAAAACGTCCCAATAAGTGCAAAAATAGAGCAATAACCAAATAATTTTTTCAAGAAAAAATGTATTGAAATGATAAAAAATGAAGAGTCACAGGAAGATCCAATTTAATAAATATCAAGAACAGGAAAATTAAGGAGGCTGTTAACTCTATTTTGAAGAAGATATTTGACGTTAATGATAAAAAAATATGTACAGTTAGACAGGATTATAAATAAATCACTAGGTGATGGTTAAGTTATTGTGAATGAACTAAATATTGTAAATAATAATTTAACTTTTCTCCTGGATATATATATAGAGAGAGAGAGACACACACATATATATATAAACACACATATATATCAATATATGAATAATTTAATATTAATATATTTAGTTATATTTATACTAATGTCTTAATGGTATGTATCTTTAAGTATATATATTAATTATCATTAAATAATGGAGCTATTTAATAAAAAAAGGAAGAGATAATATATAGTGGTGATATTTTTTCTTTCAATAAAAGATGAATTCAATATCCTTTCAATCAATAATTATATGTGGCTTAGTGGTTAAGTCTGTGACTCTGCCTAGTGTCATGCACATGCAGAGTCCAAGGACCCAGGTTCACAATATGGGACCAGGAGATAAAAGATGAACTAAATAAAATACATAAATACTTCCTCCTTTCTCCTCTTGCCTGCTTGCCTGCTCAGCTTCATTCTGGTCTGCATTTCCTTAAAAATATATATATATATATATATATATGTTGAATAGTTCTAAGTGGCAGGCACTTTTACTGAGATGGGTTTATTGATAATATTCATTATTCAGACTTCACAGTATTTCAAAAAGCTTCACAATGAAAATGCTATAAAAGGAAAATAAAGGTAAAAAGAAAATTGAAAAGGGAATAAAGGAGAGAGGAGATAATGAGAAGCAAGATAATTTAAGAACTTAATCTTTCCATTAAGAAAAAACAACAATCCATCTTTCTTCATGGAGCTAGATCATGATTTCCACCAACAAAGTTTTCTCATCTTCACCCAGTCATCTCTCAGGGTTATGAGGCCTGAGGTCAGGGACTAGGTCTTCAAAGATGATGCCATTTTTAAGACCTTGGAAGTCTCCTCACATATTCTCTCTACAGTCTGTCATTCTTTCATTATATCACCATTCTGAAGAGGGTATGGCTATTATCTGTTCTTATTTCAGACAAAGCTACTGTAGTTGTTGGCTCTTTTTCCTGGGAAAAGTCATTTCCTTTCTATGCACCTTAATAACTCCCTTTAGCAATAGTTGGAACTAGTCTAGATATTCTAATTTTTTTTTGTGTTTCTAATTTGTATTTGGTTTATGAATTATGCCTGTGATTTTCAACCTTGACTAATATTGCTATGCTTGGGCAAAATTTTGTTTTATTTTAAATTCTGATACCTATTTCTCATGCCCAGATTTTAATATAACTGGCTTATGGAGAAGGTCTGGGCATTGGAAATTTAAAAGCTGATCATATAGAGGATTATGACATTAATTTATTGGATCTCAATAAAGTATCTACATGTAAAAATATTATATAGTGGGAAGATACTGGTTACAGTAGCAAAAATCCAATTCATTTGCTTTTGGAGGGCAGTATCTGTCAAAAAATGTAAATGTCTGACATATTAAGATTTTTTTAAATAAAATAGTCAATTTCCTTAGAAGAGGGCCTTTGTGCCAAGTAAGGTAGCTGTTGTGAGAGAGATCCTTCTGGTCTTGTCAATTACAGGATCAAGCATCATTTTATATAGTAGACATTTTATGTGAAGACTGGAACATTAAATTGAGAAAGAGGGAGCAGGAAGAACAGGTGGAACTTTAATATTAGCAAGTATTTAGGAATCTGAAAATTCTGCCTCAGATGGACACACTCTGTTCTCTAATTCTCTTCTGTAAGATTACCCACATGTCTCTCATTGTGTTTGCTTTCTACTAAAAGGTTATCTTTTCAGAGAGGCATTCCCTGATCATAGATTCTATCTAAAATAGCATACCTTATCTTTTTCCATACTTCTGTTTTTGCTTATAATTGTGTGTGTGTGTGTGTGTGTGTGTGTGTGTGTGTGTGTGTCTATACACTGATACAGCTTCATTCTAGAACAGTTTCTGGCATACAGTATGTAATTAATATCAGTTGACAATGGTAGCAAGATTAGAGTTCTCATACAAAATTCCTGTTAAATCTACCAAAGAACTGGTTTTTTTATGGAAAGACTCCTTTGTAGTCTCTATAAATGATCTTGGTAGGATTTCACCTAAACATCGTTCAGTAAGGTATAATAAGATTTTACTATCAGTAATGCTCTCAAAAAACATTTTCTTTTAACATTTTAGCATCTTCTGATAGATTTGTATCTGCTAACAGACTTTCATCTAAACTGTCAGCTGATTTAGCTACATTTATAAGAATTTTTATATTAAGATATTTATAGCTACATTTATACCTTATATTCACAAGAACATTAAAAATTAACAAAGTGGATGAAATAATTCTTTATAAATCAAATAATTGTTGGCCAGTGCCTGTTAATTATACAAAATACACTTTGAGGGAGGACTGTGTTATTTCTGTAGTTTGTAATAGCATTGCTTATTTAAATTGGATAAAATTAGTATTATTTCAAAACTATTTTCTTCTAGTCCTTGATAATCAATTAATATTATTAATTTTCAATGACATTATTTTTGTTTTTCATGATAAGTTATGTGTCCATTGTATCCAGACATCCTTGAACAGTATTCTACAGTAAAACCTGACAATTGCTTACTTCTTGTGTAAAATTTTGAAGAGACTAAAATCTACAATCTGTTAGGAAGTAATAGGGATTATAATTTCTATGCTTAATTTTTCAAAGGGCAAAAAAATGATTGCCATAAAATTTGAGAGTAAGAAATCTAAATATAATTGTGTAAACTAAACTTTGAATCCATACAGAAAGCATCATCTCTAAAAGAAAAAAATCAATAATTTAATTTGATATAGAAAACATGTTTTCTGTAAGTTGACCAATGTGTTCTCTTTATACATACTTTTTATGATATTAACTTAAAATAGGTAAATTTTGATCAAAGAAAATATTGTCATGAAATAGAGGTATGTGAATCTTCAGAATTTAGAAAAAATTCCTGACTAGATAACTATTGTCAAAAGATCTAGTCTCATCTACTCAGCCCTCAACCATTCTCTATAATTGTAGTAGTAGTAACAGTAGTAATAAATATAGTATTAAAATAAACAGTGTGGTTTTAAACCATATTCACAACTTATTTGACCATTCTCCCATTGAAAGTTTGATTCTATGCCTTTGTTTCTTTAATTAGAAACAAGCTTATTGACTTACTATGACAAATAAATATAAAAGATGTGTTTCTAAGTGACTTTCAATCATAGGTCCTAAAAGATGACACAACTTTCTCCAAATTTATGCATTTGATTTAGGGAGAGACAGCCTCTAAATGTGAAAAATGATTATTCTAATATTTCCATGTTGAAAAGAAAACATTGCATGTGTACCAGATTACTGCTCAGCTGAGCTCTCGATCGACTGCTAGTCATTTGAGTTAGCAGTCTTTGATGTTTAACACAGTTGCGCCTTCAGATAACTGTACTCCCAGAATTCTGACCATAATTACAAGAGACCCAAGCAAGAGTTAGGCACTAAATATCTACCTAATTCCTGACCATTACCTACAGAATCATAACCAAAATAAAAAAAGTTTTAAGTAGGTAGGTTTTGAGCTAATTCATTCTATTGTTATTTTAACTGGTATAGGCTAGAGAGCCATATTTCCACAATCCCTCTGATCAAAAGCTATGCAATGAACAACTCACTTCTCAAATTCTCTGTTTATTCCAAATGGCAAAGCTTCTCAGAGGTCTGCTTGGGGTGACTTTTTTTTTTTTTTAAGTTTTAAGTCATCTAACTGACTGGGAGTTAAATGAAATATTATTTTCAGATGATCCCTTTGGTATTCTATATTATAAGTCAATCATAGGAATTTTCCCTTTCCTTTTTGACATTATTTCTTATATATGGTATCCCAGGGGATATTCACATATTTTACTTAACAAATATTAATAAAAGTTTCCCATAGATTGTTCCTTAAACCATATGGATATATATATATATATATGAATATATATGATATAATTACATTTAGCTACATGGTTTTCTTCTTGAATTTAGAAAATTATCATTAGAGGAGTGGAAAATAAGTGGCTTATAGTTAAATATAAAATTGTTGTTATTATAGTAACAGATGCATAGTTATCCAAAGTTCAGATAGTTCTAGCAATGACATTAGTAAACTTCTCCATCAGACACTAAAATAAAAAAAAAAAAAATGCCAGCTACTTGCTATGTGAAAATGAGGAACAAAAAATGTCAAATTGAGTCCTAATTCAAAGAAGCACATACAATCTATATTTATATTAAGAGGAAACATATGGCATTAAGGTATTCTAAAGATACCTGATTAGGATAAGAATTAAGTAGATATAGCAGATTCCTGTTACAGAAGGTTTGAATCTTAAGAATTGGGTTTTAGAACCATGATCTCTGAGTTTAAATTCAGTTTCAGTCCCAATGATAGAAATTGCAAAGTTTCACCAAAATACTTTTTATTTTCTCTGAATATATTTCTAACCATCCTTTGATCTTAGGATGACCAGGTGCCTGGGTTCTTGATAATTAAATATGAGCAGTGTGGATACATGTATCTATGTTTGCCCCATAGAAATTTTTCCTTCTATTGCTTAGATGTCCTATTCTAAGATTATTGATAAACAAATGTTTAAATTTGGCAGAATTTTTTATCAGCCTGGCTCCATGAAGTACTGTGTAAAGGAGTTTCCCCACCTACAACTCACTGTTGACTTGAAACTACAATGGGACATTATAAAGATTAAAATACATACTAATATGCAGATTATTTCAAAATGTAGAATTAATACATTTCTATTGTCTTATAACTCTAACATAATTTCTTACAAGCTGTGTTGGTGTCAGAAAAATTGTTAAGCTTTCAGTACCTCAGCATTCTCATGTGTAAAATTGCCTTAATAACATATGTATATAGGGATGTTGAAAGCATTAAATGAAGTAATATATGTTAAGTACTTAGAGTGATAAATTAACACTATGACTGTTTAGCCTTTATCATTATCATCTTATGAAGATTCAATGTGCAGAATGTCCACTTGGTGAGAATGACCTACTATGGTAAAAATACTCAATGTGGCATTTTATGTTTGGCATAGTAAATATTAAAAGTTCTAATACTTCTTTCACTTATTCATATATTAAAATATTAAAAACCCACTCTCTAAAAACATAACTAAAAGCTTAAGATGTAATATTTAATATGGCAGATATATTTCCAGGATTCACAGGACAAAACAATTGCAGTAGGTTAAGTCTCATATTCAATGCTGAGAAGGGTAAAATGAAAGCAAATGAATTTGGCACTTAACAAAATCAAGAGGAACCAATAACTCTAAGGAGTTCAGTGATACATAAAATATACCAGAGAATTATCTCTTTGAAGTCATGGATTAGGGACTGAACAGGAAAGAGATTCCCTTTAGCAAGAAAAGCATGTGTGAAGACTAAGAGGTAGAGAAGCGTAGTAAAATTATAGACATACCTGACATAATGTGAGCATATGAAGGAACAGGGGGATATGGAGAAAGATGAGATCTGCGAGGGAAGCAGAAAAATGATCAGGAAAGGACTGCAGCACTGTGTTTAGGCCTTGGGTTTGTCTTTTAGGCCATGGAAGTGGAGGTGGTGGAAGTAATAGGGTTTTTTAATTGTCCACAATATGAGAGTGGTTTGGTGGAAACAAGTCTGTACAACCTGGATAGCATTGAATGAGCAAGAAGGTGTTGATGTGGTCTAGGAGAAGATAGTATCCTGGACTAGGACAACAGTAAAAATCACTGAGAATAGTGAATGGATTAAAGATTCTGGATATAAATAGACAGGTCTGTTATAATTCATTAATTATTGTTATTAGTGAAAACAGTGGTAAGTCACAGATTGTATACAGGTTTATAAATAAGCAACTCAAAGAGAGATTCGGCAATTTTTTCTTATTTTTTTTTTTTAAAGGAAATGTGTAGACAGTAATAAAGGTGAGTAGGCATGTAAGCAGCAAGAAAGAGAAAGAAGAAGCATAACCTTTTGCTTTTTTTTTCCATTTAGTTGTTCACACTCGTTGTCTCTCCCTGAACCTGGGACTCAAATCCAAGAGAGAAGTGGACTGAGTTCCTTCTGAGGCAATTGACCTAACCTCTACTTCTTCATACACTTCCAGTTTTGACAATTTTGACTTTACAACCTATAGTGGATTTCAAAATGGAGAATATATGTAAGAACTGAATACCAGTATTTATCAGTCAAGTCTGCATATACTGCTCATGTATTCTCCCTAAAGGTGTAAAAGGCAAAAAGAAACCTGTTCTTGATCTACTCAGTAGTCTTTAGTTGACCTGAGGCAGACTAAAGGTCAGAAAATGTGACTAATGAGAAGTTTAGATGTTTATTTAGCTGACAGAGCTATGTGGGGTAATGAGGATTTGAATGAATATTTACTGGGATAAATTAATAAGGAGAATTTTCCTTCATTCTGAAATATATTTTTGTGTTAATCCTAGTTTTGAAAATCTCTTCTCAACTCTCATCATCATTTTAAAAAACTTGGAAATTTTAAGAAGACTCCTTAATAAAAACCCTGCTTTAAAGGAAACAAAATCAATGTCATTGATCTGAAAATAGATAGAAAAGTGATCCTAGTCACCTTGAAATAGCTTTTTATTGCTACTTTATTGGATGAGTTCATTTTTTTCCTTATTTAGAATATGTTTTATGAAAAAATTAAAAAATGATTATATAAATAATATTGTATAAAATTTGGAAAACATTGAAAAGCGTTTAGAAAAATTCTCAAACACTTAAGTGAAGGTATTGTTAATATTTTTGTATATTTTCTTCCAATATTTTAATATGGGTACATACTTTTCTACGTATTAGCAATGCAATTTTATATCTTGTTCTTATTTATTTGCTATTTTAACATATATCCCTTAGTCATGAACTATTCTTTGAAAATTCAAAATATTAAGGATGATAATACTTTAAATGCTTATCCATTCCCCTGTTGTTGGATATCCTATGAGTTCTAATTTTCCTTCATTACAAATAACTCTGATGATCTTCTTTATACTTGATATAAGAATTATGTGTTCTTAGAAGTAGAATTGCTTGATTAAAAATTATGCCTAAGGGATTTTTAAGTCACTTGGTTATTTATTAGGGTTACTGCTGGGAAATCACATTATAGAACCTAAGCTAAAAGGAATTTTTATTCTACCTCACTCTCCTGTAGTATTTTTGTTTGTTTGTTTGCTATGTATGCTTTATAACCAATAATTAATTTAGGTAGATACGGAGTTTTTATGCTAGGCAAATATTAAATTTTTCCTGAAGTTTGCTCTGAGTGCAGATCTGAAACAAGCTTGCTATTTCTAAAATGGTACTATTTATTCCCATCCAATTCTCAGATCTATGTGGATACTTTAAAGCCATAGCTTTTTCTCTATTGCACTAATGTGCTTTATTCTGCATGACATTGAAAGGCAGTGTCAATTATGATGAATTGTGAAGCTCACAACTAATGATACATTTAAAGCCAATTCATTTGTCTCTTTGATCATGTAAATGCACTGGCATTAACCATTCCTGCTATGATAGGACATTATTCAGCTACTTTGGAGTCATTTCATTGTATACTTGTATATCAGTGCAGCTGCCACTAATGTTTACAAGTTCATGTGCTACATATACTCAT